>PVIJ01001994.1:0-58437 GCA_004024925.1 Scalopus aquaticus
TTATATGTTTGAAAAAATTCGTGGTAATTTTTTTAATGACACATTCCCTTCTTTTTTAAGTAACTAAAATGTGGTGTGGAGCATATTTTATCTTAGATACGGTATTTCTGTATTTATCTCAATAATTCTTTCTTGATCTCTCTCTCTCTCTCCCCCTCCCTCCCTCCTTCTCTCTCTCTCTCCCTCTCTCCCTCTCTCCCTCTCTCTCTCTCTCTCTCTGTCTCTCACCCACCCCTCTCTCCTCTCCTCCTTCCTCCTCTCCTTTCTTTCCATCCCCTCCCCTCCCCTCCTTTCCTGCTCCCTCATTCTCTCCTGTTCTGCAGGATCCTGCCTGGGCTGCAAGGTAGAAGAACGGACTTGTTGAGACGGCCTTAAGCGCCTGTGCTGAAGTTCCTCCACGCCCTCCCGCAGCCAGCAGAGCCTCAACCCTCCTGACCGCGCTGCCTCCTTCTCGGTGCTGGGGCAGCTTTGAGCTAACAGTTCTCAAGGACGGCTCCAGGGAGATCTCCGCATCCTGGCGAGGCTGGGAAGCAAAGAGGATTCAGAATTTCAAAGGAAGGGGCGAGGGAGGGGTGAATCAGCCTCGCCTCACAGGCTAAAAATAATCCGACTTTGTAGACTTCTTCCTCCGACTAGTTAGGCCGGAAAAGGGGAGGAAAGAAGAGATGGTAGGATCTTTACATCGATCCTGACTATTAACCTTTGGCTGGTCAGTAAAGAGTTATACCGTGAGCTTACATTCTGGGCTCTTTCCCAAGTCTAATTCTTATAACTAAAACATATCACTGCTCTCTTTGATGATAAATGTGATTAGTAGTAGCCTGGTGGGGGTTGACCGTCTGTCCCTCTTTTTAGGGGAAAGCCCAGCTGACACACCACGCAAGAAGGACTTCCTGAGGAGGCTGTGACTTTGGTGCCCTGCACGCTGGCACTTGACCTCTCTGGGGAGAGCCCCATGTCTATAAAGGCTGTGGGGACCAATGACAAACCCCCTCTTCTCCTAAATGGTCTCATAACAAAGAAGATAATGGACAGGAGGTGCTTTTAGCCTCCTTGAGGAAATCCAAGTGATGTTCCAGACTTCTGTGGTCAGATGCAAGCTGCCCACTTTTGCCAGGGATGGATTTTCTCTTTCGTGGCTTTCCTTTATTCCTGGCCTACAAGGACTCCTTCCTGTGAAGGATACTTCTCCTCCCCCCCACCCCCACCCCCAGTCTGGGTGTTTGTAAAGCTGTCCTAAGTTCTTTCCCGGAGTAATGACTTCCTTTACAAACAAAGGTTAGAGGCATCCAGAAGCATCCAGGGAGCCCACTAACTGGCTGCCAGTGGGGAATGTCAAAGTTCCAGCCTTTACACAGATTTTTTTGCTTGACCAAACCTTCTCTTAGACTCATCTGTGCCATCCTTGTAAAATAAAGTTTTAGCAAGCACACTGCTAAGTCAGTTTAACCAAAACTCCCCACCCCTGGTACCTGATCACCCTTGATATCTATGTTCCTGGTGGCCCGCCATCCCTGGGTGATGTCTGATGCCCCTAGCCTCTCCTCAGCAAGTATCCAGTTAGGTGGGCTTACCCAGAACCCCCTTCACTCCTGATATTTCATCTTGTAATTTTCTACCCAGTGAGGCCCACCCCCAACCATGCCCCCTGCCTGTAAGTTCCCACTTGCCCATTCTGTGTTGGGAGTTGAGCCCACTTTCTCTCCCCTACCGGCAAAATCCCTTTGCTGTGGCCCCTGTGCCTGTCACCATGGTCTTGGGGGAATAAAGTCTCTTACCACCTTTAACCAGTGCCATTGTTTTGTTGTTGTTGTTGTTTTTTCTTTTAGACCCCTGGGCCAGGCATCCTTCCTGGGACCTGTAAATAAGGATTAAAGTCCTTTGTCTGTGGATCCACTGAGAAAAACCTCCTCCCTACAAATTAGTTCTTCAGTGTGATGACCATGACTGCCTCCAATAGTTCAACCTTCAGTGTAGAAATCTCAGCAGGACACAAAGCTGCCAAACAGCCAGTTTCCCTTTTCTTGGTGAATATGCCACCCCTGCTGATTTTTAAAGGTATTTCAAGGACCTTATCTTTCTCCACCAGGTGTTACTACTAAATATTTATAGGACCTCATAACTATGGTTTTCCACAGGGATAGTTCTGAAAAAGGACAGTTCCATGAAGCATCAAAGTAAGGGAAGAAGGCCTTCCCTGCCTCAAAGTGGACCTGAAAACCTGACAGGTTCTGGCCTCCTAAGTCCCCAAATGCACTTCTTTGATTTCCTCATAAGAAAAATTATGAGCAGCTGGACCTCCCTGGTGGGGCAAGGAGTTAAGTCTCAGCACTATGAAGGTATTGACCAGCCACTGCATCATGAGTTCAATCCCCTGCCAGGACGCTAACCCACATGTTATAGCAGACCTCTCCTGACTCGCCCCCTGCTTTCCTCAGCAGCGTATTTCAGTCAATCCGCCTGTTCTACTCCCCACTCTGTCTCTGGTGAATCCTCTCACTGCCCATATCTCTGGCTTACACCCCAGTTCTTGTATGCATAAATAAATAAATCTTTTTAAAAAAGAAAAAGTATGAATAGCTAGCATCTTCTGATGACTTACATTATCATGCAGTGTCCTCCGCCTTTAAATAGACCATCTCAGGGCCTCTCTAGTGGCACAAAGGATTGAGTTGCAGCACTATGAAGCTATCAATAGCCACTTGTATGCATACTTGTATGCATAAATAAATAAAAAATAAATCTTTTAAAAAAGTAAAGGGCCTCCCTGGTGGCGCAGCGGTTAAGCGCTGTGCTGTGGAGCTTTCGGCAACTGCGACGCCAGTTCAACGCCTGGCTGGGGAGATTCCCACATGGCGTGGCAGACCTCTCCTGCCTAGCCCGCTGCTCCCCTCAGCAGTGTATTTCCGTCGATCTGCCTGTTCTGCCCCCCACTCTGTCTCTGGTGAACCCTCTCGCCGCCCCACGCCTCTGGCCTGTACCCCAGCTTGTATGCATAAATGAATAAATATTTAAAAAATAAATAAACTTAAAAAATTTTAAAAAGTAAATAGACCAGCTCAACTAATCCCTACATGAGTACCGAAGTGGTTTTGTTTTGTTGTTTTGTTTTTACTTTATTTGCATTTACTTTATACTGAATTTTTATTCCAGGCCATACATTTTTTGTTCCCTCAGCTTTTTCTGGGATATCTTTTCCTTCCAGGTCACTTCCTCATCTGGTTTAAGAACAGCTCTTATTCCTTAAGGATCATCTCAGTGTGGCAGGGAGAGCTCATGCGTGGGTTAGTCCAACCATGAACTCTGTAAGTTCTGCGACACAACTTGGGGTCTTTGTTCACCTGTATGCGCTCCGTGACCAGATCGTCTACATCCAGACTCTATTTCAGCATTACTCTCTGCATTTTGAAGCATGTGCCAGAAAAATTCAGCCCTCTTTTTGAGTCACTGACCCTGCGTCCAGCCCCCGGCACACCTGCCAACTCCCCTATTGGCAGCTTCTCAGACATACCCTGGCTGGCCTGGGCGCTTGCACAGGTGTTCTTAAAATGGCTCGAAGATTTGAACCTCTTGATTTGCATGACTTTGTAGGGTTTTCTGGAGCAAGTGAGTAACAAACCGTTAAGCTCACCTAAGGCCGCTTACAGGTAGAGGAAGAATAGTGGCAACTGGGAGGACTTTGAGAACTCAAAGACTGAAGCTTGAACAGGATCACAAAATGTCCCACTGCCGAACAGCCAGGGAGCTGGGATCTGAACTCTGGTCTGTCCAGTTCTATCTCTAGTGCTCCCAACCATGAATCCCAGAAGATCCCTGGTTAGGATGTGAGTGGTCTAGTATGTTACCAGAGCCTGGGTCAGGCTCCTCACGGCTTGAAAACCATAACTTGAGAGACAAGAGTTGGTGGGAGGAAATCAGGTTTAATCAGGAGCTGGCAACCCGAGGACACAGCTCACTGCTGTCTCAAAATACATCTCCCTGAACTGGGGAGAAACAAGGGTTTACAAAGGGGAGTCTTAAGGAGGGGAGGAGGCTAAAGTATCTCTGTCAGTAGGATTTTAGAGAAATAGACAGGGGTCTCCAGGAACTGCCTTCATGCCCTCTTTTCTCCCAAGTTTGGTGTGATGGGATCTGTCAGGCTCCTGGTACATTTTTTTATGGTAATGAGGTTGTGGCTTCACCCTGGGTCACTTCTACTTCCACCTCGGTTTCAGCCCATCTCACACGGATTTCTGGTTTTGTCGGCAAAAAGGTAAAGAAGAGCAGAGCAAGGTTGAACAGGGCAAGGACGAGGAACCAGGCCAGTGACACAAAGTATACAAGAATAGACATTGGGACACTCGCATTTAAACCTCTAGGTCACCTCCTCACTTTTCGTGTGATTGTGAGAAAAAGCAAGGAGATCTCTGTGGGTCTCAGAGTTGCAAAAAGGATATAATGGTATTAGGTTGGCCTTCTTCACAGGAGTTGTGGGTTGGGTCTTACTGCTAATCTCTGAAATGAGAGACTGAAACAAGGAGATAAGCAAACACTCAACAGGAAGTGACCAAGATTCCTCAGGTTTGCTCTGCTCCTTAGAAAACCTCCCAATGATCTCTGGAAGTCTCCCCCACCCTTCTGTGGTTACAGGGGAGTTTCAGAAAACAACAAATTTGAAATGGCCACTTTGGACACCCAGTCGTAAAGTTTTCATTTATGGCTCGAGGAAAGTCACACCAGGCCCCCTATCTGGGTCCTGCAGATACTGACTAGAAAAAGACACTTTAGGGCCTGCCAACAGAGCCGTTTTCATTGAAATCTCCTCCAAAGCAGAGACAGATGTCTGAGGGGACCCGAAGAGGCCACACAGTAGGCATCAATTTTCTTTGAAATTTGATCTAGTTATGGGGAGCTTTCATTCCAACTTGTCCATGTCCGTTTGTCTTCATAAAAATACTTTTAATTTGTCAAATTGTTTATCTTTCCCCCTAAGTCTTTGAATGATCAGTTATGTGTTAAACATGACACTAGGGACTTTATGGACTGTCTCACTCCACTCTCTCAAGAGCCCTGTTAGGGGCCTCCCTGGTGGCTCAACTGGTTAAGCGCAGTACTATGAAGCTATCCAGAGCCACTACAACACAGTTCGATCCCTGGGGGAGCTTCCCACATGGCACAGCAGACCTCTCCTGCCTAGCCCACTGCTCCCCTCAGCCGTGTATTTCAGTCAATCTGCCTGTTCTGCTCCCCACTCTGTCTCTGGTGAACCCTCCCTCTGGCCTACAACCCCAACTTGTATGCATAAATAAATAAACCTTTCAAAAAAAGGTCACACAGGAAACTCCCCCACTTCACCTTCGCCAACACGTGGATTCTCCCCACTTGGGCATTATAGATGAGTATCCACACTTAATTGAGATTGTATGCAGTCTTCATTATTATTGTTATTTTAAAGTGTAAAAGTATGCAATAAGTATTGTGGCAAGCATAATGTCCTCAAAGTATATATTTTTCTAAGTCTGAGAAGCCCCTCCCAACTCTGTGAATGACTGAAAAATAAATTTGCCTTGGATTTTACATTATTTCAGACAAAGAGCTAGTTTAATGTATTGATTAAGCTGCTTGGACTCAGAGCATGTCTTGGGAATTACAAATCCACATTAAGTCACTACCTTCTTGGTTGATCTTGAGCTAATTATTTACTCTTTCCATTTCAGTAACTCACCCATGAATTGGGGGTAATAGTGAGTAGGACCTACTCATAGGGTAGTTGGGTGAATTCAATGGGCTAATGCACATGCAGTCCCCGTCACAAGGCTAGTGACTGATCAATGTCAAATGCTTCTTATTAAAGAGACTTGGGATGTAGATTGCTTTAAGCAAGATCTTTTAGGCACCAATAACTAAAACCACATTTCCAAGGTCAGAAAAAATATTGCCATTGACTTTAAATTCATCTTCAGATGTCAGACTAGGTATATAAACATTTAACTGTGCAAACAGATCTCTGAAGCAGTGTTGCGGATGCTGTGCAGGGCGTAAAATTTCCTGACTGCTGCAGCCCAAGTGAATTTCTTTAGAAACCGGCAAGTTATTTGCAGAGAAGTGTCCATGAGAGTCCTCTGATCCATCTCAGGCCATGTGAGTTTTTTTTTTTTTAAGATTTATTTATTTATGCATACAAGCTGGGCTACAGGCCAGAAGTGTGGGGTGGCGAGAGGGTTCACCAGAGACAGAGTGGGGAGCAGAACAGGCAGATCGACAGAAACACAATGCTGAGGGAGGCAGCGGGCGAGGCAGGAGAGGTCTGCCGCACCATGCAGGAATCTCCCCGGGCCGGGAGTCGAACTCGTGTCGCCGCCAATGCCGACAGCTCCACAGCGCAGTGCTTAACCGCTGCGCCACCAGGGAGGCCCAGGCTATGTCAGTTTTGAGGCTTGCAGCTGCCGGGCCTCAGGAGGCAGCCTTAGTCACTCTCAACCCTGGCTGATAGGGGGTGCCCACTCCATCTCGCCTTCCACCCCCTTGTTCTCATCTGTGCTGAACCAAGAACTCACGGAAAGGAGCCACACAGGCTGCACATCTAGCATGGCATGGAGTGCGGAATGAACCATTCTTGTCTAGGGTGTGTCTGTGTAACAACAGCCCGTCCCATGACTTGCATAAATGTGTCAAACCGGGGCCCTCCACCCCTGACCACCTTTTCTCTCCAGACCTGTTGCATATGGCTGCCCTTTAGCTAAGTGTCACCTCAAAGAGCCAGGTCATTCTGACTTGATCTTTATATTTTTATATTTTAGTTGCATAAGTACTTAGTTCTTCCTGGTACCACTTTCCCAAACATTTCTAAAACCCAACTGCTTAGGCCAATGCAAGAGCTAATCTATTTTGTGTTGACTTCATAAGCATTGGTTTCTTGATCTAGTACCTGAATTGGGAGGGAGATAAGGAAGAGGGAGTCCTGCCACAGCCTTCTAGCCTCTGCCTATGGAGACGATGCAGGAACTATGACTGCTCTCTGCTTTGGTGTATCCTTGTCTCAACACACTATGCAATTTTGCGTGTGTTTGTTTACCGAACGCATATCCTCTTTGGTGAATTATCTGTTCAAATCTTACTTATTTAAAAATGTTTTGAAGTCACATACTTGGATAAACTTACAAGAACTTCTTCCATGGAGCTCAGGGAGATTAAGTCCCCCACCCAAAAATAGATCTGGTGAGTTGTTGAGGATCCTAGATTATAATCACTGCCCTTGCCTCTTACTGGCTATAGTATTTTGGATAATTATTTGAACTTCTTAGGCTTCAATTCTTCATTTCTAAAGACTGGAGCAGCCTAGGATATGTTTAATGTTCCGTGACACTAAAAACTAGACCACATATATACACACACACAAGGAATGATCAGTATCCCTGCAAAATGCCTCTATCCCCACTTTCCCTCCCCCCCCCCCACCCCCAGGGGCTGGTGGGAGGTTCTAAGAGCAAAGATCCCTTGGGAAAGATAAAAGTTGCCCTCAGATCACAGCTCTCATTTAGAACAAAAGAAGGCTCAGGTCTCCCCAGACTCCTCTCATTTAGGCAGAACATCTCTCCCAGAACCTTTGCAGAGACATGAGGGTCTCTTAGTTACTTCCCCAGGGGGAAGCACATAGGCATCCACTGGCCTACAGTCAAGTCAATGGAAACCTTTGGCTTGAACTAAAAGCTCCAAATACATTAACTGGTGTATTAACTGTCCCTTTTAGAGGGCAGAATATGTCAAGAGTTGTCTAAAGAACTAATAGTGCAACCTGTGCTCTATTGTCCAGTGCTATTTTAGTCTTATAAACCATAAGTGCAATTAAAAAAAAAATCAATGCTCTCAACAACTGAAAGTCAATCGAGTTACTTAAGCTCTCCCCCCACATTTGCAGCCATTGACTCCGGCTACAGCATTTGGGCCTTATGCAGACACCAAACTACTTAGAGAGCAGACAAAAATATAGGGCGCTCCAATCATCCAATCAAGAAACTATTAAAATGTGGGTCATAAATCTCTGGTTCTGTCACAGTTCACCAAGGACAAAGCCTGGCAACCTTCTGGCCTTGAAGAGAGGCAGGCTTGTGGAGTTGGGGTGATACCTAGGGGTCCTGTTTGCTTCCTCTCTTGCTCTCAGTTGTTTCCTGGGATTGTGGTGCCTAAATGCTAAATACTTTTTGCTTTCTTACCAGAAAAGGAGTCTGTTTTACCCAATGTACCTGAGAGACTTTTACCAGTTTAGTCCCACAGCCTTAACCCTGAGGACTTTCCATCTCAAGCTCTCTCTGTCTTTGGGCATGAGAAGACTCCTGTGGTGGTCTCTGCAGTCCTGCCCCTCCCTCTAGAACTGTGAGCATCAGAGGGCAGCAGTGCCTACCCCTGGTCTGAGCCCACTGAGTATCTGTGCTGTGTCCAGGGCATCCTAGGGGTAACCGATGGGGCTGGGGAGGAGGGTGTGCGCTCCTCAGGCGGTGACTGGAGAGTGTTTCAGGCACCTCAGGCCCCATCCTGGCACCACAGATGCCCGGGGGTTAGATAGCTAGGGCACACCACGCATTCTTGACATGAAATGGGAAATTCTGCTGTAGAAACATCTACAGCAGAGGTTCTCTAAGTGTGACACCCAGACCAGCAACATCTGCGCTTGTTAGAAATTCTCAGTCTCCAACCCAGATCTACCAGGTCAAACTCTGGAGCCGAAATCTGCAGTCTGTGTTTCACAGCTGCCCAGGATTAAGCACTGGTCTGAAGAAACAGACCTTTATGCTTACAAAGTAAGCTCACAAAGTAAATGCTATGCAAATGATGGCTGTTGTCATAAATAAACAAACTTTAAGATGAAATCAGAACAAACAGCATAGAAGACTGGAGAACTCTGAGTGGGAAGACTCAGGGATGAGCAAGATCAGGGGCTGTCGCAGCAGGCACAACTAAGGGGAAGGAGGGGAGCACTGGCCGTATGTGATTTGAAGAGCAGAAGAAATTAGAGGCAGGGTCTGCGTGGATCAGACCCAGCTGGGAGAAGCCTTAAGAGCATATCTGGAAAGTCTCCTAGCTGCTGGGGATCGACTTCGATATTTAAAACTCTGGTCTCCACTGTCCGACACTTTTAAGTCTTAAAGTTCTTTTAAGTCTTGAAGTTCCAAGTCTACCTGTCTGCTCTCTGTCTCCCCCAAGTTACTGACTGTCTGGTTTCCTACAGCTCCCCCATGTGCCTCATGCTAGTGGCATAATCATCTCTGGAGACCTGGAGCAGGCAGCCCAGAGGTGATACTGGAACCACCCGCCACCGTCCTCAGATGTTTCTTTCCCCATAGCTTCGTAGCACCTAGGTCAGTTCCGTGAATGTCTGAGTCTCGATATCTAAAACCTCCATTTTCACTCTGGACACTAATATTTATGGAAGAGACAGCTGATTAAATGATTATCCTAAGCAACAAGTACAAACATGAAGTCAGTTGTACATTCACTAGTTGGAGTATGCCAGACACTTGCAAAGAATCTAGCCCATTCACAGTGGTTTGATCCATTTACAAATTACCACATAGATAATGAAAGGTGGATTTGAGTTTTAATAAAACCAATTTTATAAACACCTGAATTCCATTTGAAAGCTAAGCTTGAAGAGAAATCATGTTAATAAAAGAGCCACTTTTTTAATGCTTAGAAGGTTCTGAGTGCGTTAATCTTCACATCACTGCCAACTAATGTAACAAACTTAACTTTTTATAATCACTGAAAAGCATCTTTAAGTTTAAATTATTTTTTAAATCACTGTGCAGGCCCACCTGGTAATGTGAGAAAATATTCTTCTTGGAGAAAAACTTGAGAAAGTGGACAAAGGAAACTCCCAAGCACTGCAGCTGGCTATTTCCTCCTAGGGCTGCCATAGGGGCAACTGGGAATAACTGGCAAAGGTCTGCGGGTTTGGAATGCCTGTACAAAGCAAGCATGAAATATAGACAGACAGAAAATAGGGAAAGAATAGAGATACAACGTTCCTTCTTGTTGGCATTGAGATATGAGTATACATGCTTTTGTAGAAATGTTACAGAGTGCTCCGCAGTTTTCCAAATACTTTCATACAGCATGCAAGGAGCACTAAGTGAGCTTTGACTATGTGTAAAGTGTAGGCCTTCAAGGAAGAGAGAGAGAAAGGGCCTCAGGGAGCTCATATTCTAATAATCAGTAGATTACAACACCTATAGCAGTCCTGTGGAATCCAAATGAAATAGTTGCTATGGTCAGTACGATAGTATGTTGTAGATATATTTATAGAGGAGAAGCTAAAACTGGAAACTCAGTTTAATTTACCCTTGATAAAAAGGATAACTGGAGGAAGTAATTGAGAGCACAAAGTCTAAAATGAAATTACCTGGGCCCAAAATGTATTGCTTACTAGTGTATGGTTCTGGGAAAATAATCTAACCTCTTTGGTCTCAGTTTCTCCATCTATGAAATGGAAATAGTAATAGTACCTACCTCAGAGGACAAATGTGAGGATTAAATGATTTATAAATATGTGTAAGGAACTTTGAAGAGATTTTGCCTCAAAGTAAGCACATGTGTTCCCTATTACTATTTTTAGTATATTTCCATTTGGAGGTATCGTTCATTATTAGTTGATGGGCCAGCATCATGGCAAGAAAATGGAGATAAGAAGGATGTAGATTTGCAGAGCAATTTGGTCAATTCATTGCCCTAAAAAAATACACTACTATCTTATGATATTATAGGGCATTGTTCCTTGGTGAGTCAGAAGTTGGTGAATGGAATCCAGATTTTGGTAGAAATCGTAATATAGCACATACAGATCTCAAACTCTAATGTTGAATGCCTGAAGCTTATATATTGCTGTAAACCAAGTTTACTTCAGTAAAAATCACAAAAATAACAAATTTAAATAAAGATACTGGTTTTCACTGGCACCAATCACAAGTTGCATTTCCCCATGGTCTAAAAACCCAGGGACCAGTGCATGAGGGTCACTCTCCAAGCCAAACAAGCCAGTTAGGAGCCATGTTAGTAAATTTTTAAAACAACGATAAAAAATCTGATGGGAGAGACTTAGAAATAGAACTTTTAACCTTGACAGCCATCCAGAATAAAAGAGTCCCATGGCTGGGGGCCATCATTTTGTCAGTGTGACAAGTCATTCTAAAAAGTTCACCATTTCAGGTCTTTAAAAATGAATGTCTCTCAGCCAAAAGGCCCCAGTCGTCCACAGAAGCCCAGCATCCTCACTTCCTTTGGCCCTGATCCCTCTTCTAAAATGTCATCCAAGGGAGTCACTTAACCTGTCAGTTCCCTTATCTTCAAAAAGGAGAAACTATTTGGTGCCTTTGTTCCCACTTAGCTCCCAAAGGAGTTTATGGTATCTGTGGAACTAAGGATCCTATCTAAAGTGTCCAAGAGACTAGTAAAATATGCCTGCTTACTTCACTTTGGAGTCATTGATGTTTCAGGAATTCGAATAACTGGATAACGTGGAAGTGGGTGTTAGGTCCGGTGTTGTCTTTTGAGGCTCTGGGAACCTGGCAGTTTAAACCAGAGAGAAAATCATGAGCATATCCTTTCAAAAGACACTTTCTCAAGTACTACTATTATCTTCCTGTGCAGGGACTTATATATGGCATATTCTTGCCATGCATATATTGCTGGTGCATATATTGAAATCATTTTTTCACTCGCTCTTCCCAGCGTGC
This sequence comes from Scalopus aquaticus, assembly GCA_004024925.1. Lineage (NCBI taxonomy): Eukaryota > Metazoa > Chordata > Mammalia > Eulipotyphla > Talpidae > Scalopus > Scalopus aquaticus. The sequence continues at coordinate 11,709 of PVIJ01001994.1, forward strand.
ACAGTGAATGCCACGTGGTATTGCCACTGAAAGCAAGGCTGCCAGCTTCATTATAAACCAGGTCTTCCAAGTTTTGAAGCCACAGGGTATATTAGGAGGCACCCGCCCACATCCTCTTTACCACTTCAATTGGAGGAGAGCTTAGCCAGAATTAGAGGTCTTAAAACAACTGAAGAAAGTTAAAGGACTGGATCATCTCAATGCTTTGCTTTTTGGCTTTATCTCTTTCTGTTCCTGTTTGATCAAACTGTGCTCAGTGATTCTGACTTTATCAAGCATCAGGGTTCCTGAGACCTTGTTAAAATGTAGATTGCCATCCATAGTTTTGGATTCCGTAGAACCAGGAGTCTGAAAATTTTCCTGTTTCCTACAGATTCTCGGAAAATGTTGCTGCTGCTAGGGGGGGATCCCACTTAGACATGACAGGGCTGAAAGATACATTCTGTGAGTGAAAAATCCTACTGGTCTGTGACTAATTAGAGTGACCAGCTGTCCCGGTTTTCTTGGGATGGATGTTTGCTTGGATGCAGGACTTTTCAGTGATAACAGCAGAATAGTCCTGAGCAAAGCAAGATGGTTTATCATAAGAGCAGAAGAGATGGTAACATCCCTAATCTTTTGAAAATTTGTATTAATTCATCAGACAAACTAGTTAGTTAAGAATTTGCTAATTCCCAGGAGATATTAGATAAATCAAGACAAATTAAAAAGAACAGTTCTCGTGTAGAACCACAAAAGACCTTGATTAGACAAAGCAATCCTAAGGAGTTGGGGGGGAAGAATATTTCTAGATTTATACATCTTCTTATTTCTTCCCAACTCTGGGCTACAATGCAAGGTCTGTTATTATTTCACTGTCAAGAAAAGGACAGTAATCAATATATTCCCAGCAGCAAAGAGGGTTTTGTTCAATTTGACATTCCATTTACTAAAAGCAATAGTTTATTTCTATTTTCAAACGTGAAACTGTGGCCATAAATACAGTGTTGAAAAATACATTTAAAAAAAGAATAGTTCTAGTTATTTTCCTCAAAGAATTTCCAAGCTGAGTTCATCTTTCAGTTATTCATTCGTTTATTGACTCAACACATTTTTATTGACTGCCCAGGTATGCTCGGCCTTGAAGGGTTACATTGGTAAATAACACAGACAGGGAACCCCCTGTAACTGAGCAAACAGGCTTGCTACTCTGTATGCATTGACCAGATCATGACATCAGGGCTTGAGAAAAGGAAAAATAAATATGTATTGCAAATCAATTGCCAAAGTGGGGAATAAACTCAAATCTACCTCGCCCATTAAGAAAGGGAGTAAGGTTTGGGAGAATGGGGTTGAGAAAAAAGGAGTTTAATTTTATTGGCTGAGAAGAGGTTTAGGGGTAAAGAAATATGGACTTGGCTGAAGTTCATTGGCTAGTCACAGGGCAGTTCATACATGGAGGAGGATGAAGAGGCTGGGTTGAAAATCGCTAACTGGAGGTTATTTGACCCTTACTCTTCTGGGAAATAACTAAATTGATGATAACAATTTAGTTATTATTTAGTTTCAACCCTTTTCATTCAGATAGCTGGAGCTTTGGGTTTCTGTCTGTAGGCCCTCACTTGGTTTGTGTCTCCCAACTCCAACCTGTTGTGGGGCTTGGCTCCAGTTAGTAAGCCTCTCTGCTTTGTGTCTAAAAGCAAGTCTCAGAGAAGAGTTTAGGTAAGTCTTCTTTGTGTGTGTGTGCTTTTAGGTCTGAGACCAATCTAACCCCTTTGCCTTGGTTACACTGCCCTCGCAGAGCTGTCTAATGGAAAAGACATTGAGCCTTGCTGGATAGTGTAAAATGGAAATAAATTCTCACCTTGAAGTGGATTTAATGAAGTTAGTTGAGTTAGTTGAAAAGTATGTTCCATTTTAATACAATCACATGATCAGAATCCTCTGCAAAGTTCTAATTTATGAGATCACGTTTTGAGGGTTATGTGTGAGGAAGAAAAAGAAACCAGCCATGAAACTAGAAGACAGGAGACAGGCCTACTTGTTTGGATACTAATTCTGTTTGACCTTGGAGGAGTCATTAATGTGTTTTGTTCCTCAGTTTCCTCACGCTACATTGCAAAGATCAAAGGAGATGTTATTATGAAACGCTTTCAATATATCAACAAACTGAGTTATTTGGAGGCAATACATTTTGAAAGGTATCACATGAATTCCAACATCACACATTCCTACTGCAACAAAATGTCAAATTGGAACAATTTCTATAACCAGTGAATCTTTTGTGGAATCATTTCCAAACAAAGAAAGAGCAGAGGTGAGTATAAGCTTTTCATTTTGAAGGAAGGAGCTTCCATGATTTAGAGGGAGAGATTTCTGAAGAAAAATGGAAAATTCTTTGAAGACTCGGAACATAAATTGGCACCAATCAAATTGAACTCAGATTTCTAATGCCAGAGATTCTAACGAATACCTGTCACTTTAGGAAAACAATGCATACCTTATTATTGCCTTTATTTTTTGTCTTTATAAAACATTTTTTTTTTTAAAGGTCAGAGCTATTTAAGTATTTTTAAAGACTCTTTCTTTTTCTTCACTGGGCATACATATGTACAATCATCTTAGGGACGGACACAAAATGTATATCTGAACCATATTAGTACCTGTTATCAATTTAGTTGTTTTCCGGAAGAGTAAGGATCAAATAACCCTCAGCTAATGATTTTCAACCCAGGCTGCTATACCTGAGGGGCTTTTTAAAATACCAATATCTAGCCCCTTCTCCAGTTGAATCAGAGTATCTGTAGGCAGGACGTCGATACTAAATTTTGTTTATAAAAACAAACAAACAAACAGGGCCTCTCTCATGGCACAGGGGTTAAGTCTCAGTACTATGAAGCTATCCACAGCCACTGCAGTGAGTTTGATCCCCAGCCAGGGAGCTTCCCACATGGCGCAGCAGACCTTATCAGCCTCGCCCGCTGCTCCCCTCAGCAGTATATTTCAGTCAATCTGCCTATTCTGCTCCCCTCTCTCTGGTGAATCCTCTCACCACCACTAGCCCCACACACCTCTGGCCTACATTCCAGCTCTTGTATGCATAAATAAATAAATCTTTACAAAAAAAAAAAAGGCCATGTGGTCAGGCACTAATTGCTTCCTCAGTATGGTTTCCATGCCCAACTCCTCCCTTCCCTTCTCCACCCCTCCTGGCTCTGCTGAGCCTCACTGGCAATGACCCAGGGCATGCTGTTGCCCATCTTGGCTTCAGCAGCCCTTCCCAGATCCCTCAGACTAAAGCAAATAGTCCTAATGCACTCTCTCCCAGATCCTGACAGGCCCCCTTAGCACACCCCACAGCTGTACTGCACGTTTATTTGTGGAATCTTTGAATCAGTGTCTCCCTCCCTGCGGGGCCGTATGCCTTGAGATCAGAGGCTGCTTGGAGCCTGCTCACTGTTGTGTCTTCTTCAACTCCATGAAGGGCTTGATAAATAAGAGACATTTAATATTTATATCAAGCGAGAGAGGTGAATGACAGGATGGAAGATGATAATCTAATATTTTGTGTACCAAGTTTAAGAAGTCAAATATAGATATAATAAAATATACATAATATCTTAAGCCACGTGTGAATCTAAGGAAGCATTGTCACAAAACACTGAACTCGTTTAATCTTAGCTACAGCGTCCCTAGCCAAGCTTCAAAGACGAGCATCATTTGGAAAATAAAATTACAGAACTAATATAACGAGCTATATCCTGTTGAGAGTTATTTTGGGAGGTGCCTACAAAAGGAGGGTTGTGTGCTGCCTTTTCAAGGCCTGGATGATGATCCACAGTTTGAGACCTCCCCTCCAGAGAGATTTTCTGAAAGCAGAGCTAGGCCGAGCAGTAACTGCACTACAGAGCCAGTTCTGCTGCATCCTGCTTCTACCGAGGCCTCTCTGTCCATCAGTCAGTCCGTTCATAAATAATATCTGTTCCTAAATTCAGAAGAGTAAATCCACCATGACTTCAGTTGACTTTTTTGTAGCTTGAAACATCAGACAGTCTGCTAGAGTCACTCCTTCTTTAACCCCCTGAAAAAAGTCAAAGCAAGTGATCCGGAGCAAAATTTCCAGACTAAACTGAAATGCACAGTAGATTTACTAAACAAAGAACAGCTTGTATAGGGCGTGGTGGGCCTTTGCTTTCAAATTCCAGATTCATATAAGTTGATGAATTCAGGATGTTTGTATTTGAAAGACTGATGGCAAATAACAAAAGTCATGGAATATTTTCAAATTAAAATTAGCCCTAGTTCTCTTGTTTCTCCTCAAGCACAAAAATGTCACTGCTTGGGAAGTGGAGGATTCAGATGGCCTGTGGTGCTAAACTCTGGTTGCTGTGGAATCCTCTTACACCCTGACACAGGAGCCCCAGAGGCGGGAGGTGGTGTCCTGCCCTAGTCACTATCACCATGTGAACTCAGCGTGTGTCTGACCCAAGGCCTGCACAGACCTGGGGTGTCTGGTTTCAGGACGCTGCCACTCCCTGAAGGAAGGCCTCCCACCTTCCCAAGAGTAGGAAGAACCTCAGGCAGTCAGTGGGAATGCTCAGGGACCACACTCAGCTCCAGTCTGGGGACTCCCATTTCCTTTCCAACTTGAAGGACAATAACACTAGTCAACATTGAAATCGTTACTGACTTAAAAAGGCCCTAATGTGGGCCTCCCTGGTGGCGCAGCGGTTAAGGGCTGCGCTGTGAAGCTGTTGGCAGCGGTGAAGCGAGTTCAACGCCTGACCAGAAAGATTCCCACATGTCGCAGCAGACCTCTCCTGCCTCGCATGCTTTTCCCCTCAGCAGTGTATTTCCGTTGATCTGCCTGTTCTGCTCCCCACTCTGTCTCTGGTGAACCCTCTGGCTGCCCCACGCCTCTGGCCTGTACCCCAGCTTGTATGCATAAATAAATAAATCCTTAAAAAAAAAGCCCTAATTTGTAATGTCTTGGTGTGCTGAACATGAACATAACCCTGAAAATGTTTTATTAGCTCTTGTTTTGAAGATATTTCATAGAATTCATTTTATATGTTTCACTGTGTAAATTTATCCAGTAGGACTGCAACAACATCCTAAATCAGCCTAGAATGATGTCATATTGCCTCGCATAATACCATCATGCACACATCATCCAGAGTTGATTGCATCATTTTCTGATGCAATGCAATACTACTGCCAGGAGGCTGCTGAAGTAAGCTGACGTCAGTAGTGCACGATATAAAGCCCTGTCGGAAAGGTTGAGCATTGAAAATATTTCAGACTTTATGCAAAGCAGTTTAAGCTACTGTTATCATTTTATCCATGCAGGCACAATACAGAACAGTAATGCCTCGAAAGTGCATTAATAGCCTGGACAATTTCTGCTCTATTTGTGGAGAAGTAACATTTGCCAACCAGAAGAAAAGTATCACTTCTCAAGTGAAGAAGGCTTATCATCTTGACTTCGGATGCAAGGTTGGTGACCAGGACAAACCTTGGGCCCCACATATATGCTGTGCTACATGTACAACACAGCTTCCATAGTGGTTCAATGGCAAAAGACCATCAATACCGTTTGCAGTCCCCATGGTGTGGAGAGAGCCAAGCAACCACATAAAAGACCATTACTTCTGCTTGGCTCCTCCTCTTTGTGGCGGAATAACGAAGCAAAAGAAGTCGAGAATAGTCTGCCCAAACATTCCGTCTGCATTGAGACCAGTTCCACATGGTGAGGGACTTCCTATTCCAGAACCTCCAGCAAAACATTCTCTTGATTCATCTGATGAGGACAAGGGTGAGCCGACCTGTTCTTCTCCTGTTCCATCAGCATGCAGTGATCCAGATTTTCACTGTGGTGCATCATCAACCCCACACAGACTAACACAGGAAGAACTAAATGACCTGGTTCGTGATTTGGACTTAGCCAAGAACAAGGCAGAATTGCTAGAATCAAGACTCCAACAACGGAATCTTCTAGAAGAAGATGTCACGATTACTTTATATCAAAAGTGAATCAAAGACTAAAGAGGGAGTTTTTATGGTTCCTCAGATTTGAGAGCTCTTCAAAGATGGCCGGTTCAACACCTTGCTGCAGGATGATGCGAAACAAGCATGGAATGCTTTTCGCCTAGTGTCTACAAACTTTCTTGGGAATGTTAGCGCAGTAAACTACAAGGAACTAGTAGAAGACATGCTGATGCAGTATCAGAAACGTGGCTGCAATATGTCTCTAAAGATCCACGTCCTTCATTCTCATCTGGATTTCTTCCCTGAAAACTGTGGTATGATTAGTGATATCACATCAACGGAACAAAGATACCAGGGAAAATGGTCCACTACAATGCTGGCTAACTACTGCTGGACACTCCCCAGAGATGCTCCTGAACTGCTGTACAAGAGACAAGCGAAAAAATCTAAGAAGTAGTCTATGACTTGATTTTTTATAGGTATTAACCGTAAGCCTATTACTATTGGCATGCATTTTGTGATGTAAATATCCATTTATTGCAGATTACAAAAAAAAACTAGAGCCAAAATTAGAATTTGACTGCCATATTCGTGTTGAGCACATACAGTTTGATAGGAAATGACTAATTTTATTTCAGTAACATGATTTTTGTAAAAATTTGTTGACCAGTGTAATTATCACACTGGTTCTATAATATATATCACAATATCTGTCAAATCCCAATCAGTGTTCCAAAAATGTTAACTCTGGGTGCAAAGTGCTTACTTCTCAATGTCCGAATTGCTAGTGAATAGGTTTCTACTCTCAAGTGGACAGGAGATTTCCTAAGAATCTAAATTACAGGGCAGTATGAATGACTGCAAATGGATTTCCCCATCGGCTTCTCAGTATAGATGACTGCCTTTTAAAAAACAAACAAGCAGAGACATTTGGAGAAGTAAATTCCCAGTGCAAAGTCACTCACTGGTCTGGGCCCTATAGCAAGATTCTCCTTCTCCCACCAGTGAGAGACCTGAGGCAACCTGCTTAATCTTTCTGTTTTCCTTATCCCTAAAATTGATTTGGTGTTAATAGGACTGTATCTCACAAGATGGTTGGTAGGCCAAAAGAATGACTACTTGTGACATACTTCAAACAGTGCCTGGGACATAAGTGCTCAATAAATATTAGTTATTGGCATTGATGACGGCATTTCCAGCACAGCTGTAGACAAGGTGGGGTTCCTGAATGGTTGCTTTCTCCCCCAATTCCAAGCCCAGTGCCCACTTACCAGGTGGCTTTGTACTTACAAGGACTACGAACAATCTACTTGTTTGTAGAGATCTTGAGTGGCTTGAAGGTACCCTGCCTCTTAACAAGGGGAAAGTGTGTGCCAGAAGAAATGCACTTTCACTTCTGTTATTGCCAGGGAGCCAGGGAATTATATGACCTACAGATGCCCTTATCTTTTGTTCAAGATGAATTGTCAAGGGAACTAGGAAGCCATTTCCATAACTCAACACATCAGTGATACAAAGCCTAGCATTTGTACCCCCACTTTATACAGAACAGAACTCTTCCATAGTTTTGCCTCTTTGCTTGGTTCAAGCGGGAGAGATGCAGAGATCACCCAAAGGGAAGGGGATCCAGGTCCTCAGTTTCCTTCTTCTCTGGGCCTGTTTCCTTACCTGTTAACCATGGGCAATGGACTAACTATTCCCCAAGATTCCTAACAGCAAAAGAAAAATGACTCTAAAACTTCACAGATAGGGAAATTAAGCAAGAGCCATAAAACTATCAAGTGGTTTGCATAGTATTAAGTGACAAAACTGAACGAGCCACTACAAACTTCCCACATCGAAGACTGAGCACCAGCTCTTCCGTCGTCCTAAACCCATTCCAGCACAGCTTACCATGTCCTGATCTCAAGCAAAGCCATCTTTCTAGTCCCTTGGCTTGAAAACCTTGGCGCCATTCCTAATGCCTTTATTTCTCTGATACCTTATCTTCAATGTATCAGCAAATCCTGTTGGTGCTGCCTTTGTTATAGATGTGGAATCAGAATACTTTTCAGAGCTCAACCTCTTCAGGACACTGTCTCTGGTATCCACTCTGCTAGGCTGAGGGACAAGGGGAAGTGGGAAAGCTCTTGCTTCAACATCTTCAGGGCCCATATCCCCACATACAAATAAACAACCTTCTTGTTGCTTTCATATTGGGGCAGCTGTCTTGTCTTTGTTGGTTTTGTAGGGATTCATTATATGTTCTAGATATTAATGTCTGGTTTGTTTTAGACGCTGTAAATAATACCTTCCTCCATTCTGTCAGCTATCTATTAATTTTGTCCATGTTGCCCTTTATGGAACAGATTTTTATTGAACTTTTTGTCTTATGACTTATGCTTTTTATGATATAAAAAAATCTTTCCTTGGGCATCCCTGGTGGTGCAAGAGGTTAAGTATCAGCACTATGAAGCTATTGGCAGCCACTGCAGCAGGAGTTCACATGGCGCAGCAGACCTCTCCTGCCTCACCCACTGCGCCCCTCAGCCGTGTATTTCAGTAGATTCTCCTGTTCTGCTCCCCACTCTGTCTCTGGTGAATCCTCTCACCACCACCCTGCCCCCGTACCTCTGGCCTACACCCCAGTTCTTGTATGCATAAATAAATAAAAATAAATCTTTAAAAAATCTTTCCTTAACTCTAGATCACAAAATATTCTACTAATTATTTTCTATCGACATTTTAATTGGACCATTCAGTCTAAGGCTTTTAATCACTCTATAATCCAGTTTTGTATGTGGTATTAGAGAGGAATTTAGCTTAATTTTCTCTATAAAGTGAAGCCAACTCACCTATTAAGTATTTAATCCTTGTCCATTGATTTATGTAATATATTATATAACTAGATTCTCATAGATGCATGTGATCATCTTTGAACTCTCTGTTCTGTTTCATTGGCCCAATTGCCTATTTTTTAAAAGATTTATTTATTTATGCATACAAGAGCCGGGGTGTAGGCCAGAGGTGTGGGGGTGAGTGTGAGAGGATTCAGCAGAGACAGAGTGGGGAGCAAAGCAGGCGGATTGACTGAAATACACTGCTGAGGGGAGCAGTGGGTGAGACAGGAGAGGTCTGCTGCACCATGTGGGTTACCTCCCTGGCTGGGGATAGAACTCATGCTACAGTGGCTGCCTATAGCTTCATAGTGCTGAGACTTAACCCCTTGTGCCACCAGGGAGGCCCCCAATTTCCTATTCTTATACCAAAGCTGCACTGTTTTTATTACTGTGTGGCTATTCATTTATTTAATCACCATCACCTCCCACCCCGCAGTTTTATTAAGGGATAATTGATAAAATTGTATATATTTAAAGTGTACATCCTGGTGATTTGAGATACACTTGCACTGTGAGATGATTACACCAATAAAAAAAGTTAAGACATCCACACCTCACAGTTAACTTTGTGTGTGTATGTGGTAAGCATGCTGAAAATCGACTCTCAGCAAATTTCAAGCATATAATATAATGTTATTTATGAGCATTGTCACCATGCTATACAATAGATCTAGAAAACTCATTCATTGTATAATTGAAAGTCCGAAAGTTTGTACCTTAACTGACAGCTTCCCTCTTTGTCTATCCCTTCCCATCATCCATCAGCCCCTAGAGACTGCCATTCTACTCTTACTATGGCTTTTTATTATGACTTCATATCTGGTAAGGCAAGACCCCATGCTTTATTTTTAAGGGTAACATATTGTATAATATACAGTTTTCAATATAAAGTTGATTCAGCTATTTATGGAATGATTTCTCCATTAAATTTTAGAATAATATTTTAATTGATTTCCTTAAAATCTCTGACAGATATTTCTAATGGGTTAGCATAGGAGCCAAAGTTTACTTTGGGGAGAATAGATACTTGTATAGGACCCAGTGGACCCACCCAACAGGCCATGGATATGTATGTTGATCATCTCCTCCGTACTGTATTAGAGTTTTCTTTTGTTTTAAATTTTGAAATAACCACAAGTTTAAAAATTGTGAATATACAGAATAAGAAAGTGTTTGGGTTTTCTCCCCCCTTTGGAGTTATCTGAAAGTAAATTGCTGACCTGCCTTGATGCCTATTTCAAATATACAACTGAAGGATAGGATTCCCCAAGATGTTCAGAACAGGCCTTTTCAGACATGTCATTTTGGCATGTGGATTATTTCAAGGTGAGATCAGGAACTGCAGCTTCAAGAGGAAGTTTTACCACTTCCTGAACTACCTGGAGAAATGAAAATTGGAGTTATTAATTCAGAATTAGGATTTTTACCAGAAATAAACTTTCTATCAGAGAAACACATCTATACGGCAGGGCAAACATCTATTTGCAGAGTGTCTAATCTTTACCATATGACCCCTCCTCTCCTGTCATGTGAGTCCCCTCCTCCCTCCTTGGAGTCCCCAGAAATCTATCTCATTTGTTAACACGTTGTTTGTGGGTAGTTTTTATTGCACGCTAACAGGTGGCGTGGGCCATTTTTGTGAATTTTTTAAGTATAAAAATAAACATATTTATACGTTACCCGCATTCTACCGCTAGTCTATAAAAAACGTATTAATACGTGTTCCGCGCTCTACTACCAGTCAACGTAAAACGTATAAATACGTTTCCCCCATACAATGTGTTAACCCAGGAACTATACCTCATTTTGCCCCTTTTGCTTTAGAATCGACCATATATATGTAATTAAACTTGTTCTATTCTCCATTGTCTGCCTGATTCATCAATCAGCCTGAGAAGAACCCAGAGGAGTAATAGGAAGTTCCTCTCTGCTCCGACTCCCTCATTTTCATACTTCATGCCTTGACACTCCAGAGTGTACTTCTTTCAAACAAGGACAGTCTCATTCATAACCCGTATACACCATCAAAAACAAGAAATTCACTCCAATACATTACTGAACTCCTCAGTTCAGTATGGGACTCCAAGTTTCATTGATCGTCCCACTACCTTCTTATATAGCAAAGAATCCAATTCAAAATTAAGCATTGTATTTAGTTACCATGCCTCACCTCTTTCAGTCTAGAACAGTTCTGTCTTTTCTTGATTTTCCTGACCTTTATTGACATGACTTATTTTGTAAAGTGTCCCTCAACTTGCTTTGTCTGATGAATCCTCAGGATTAGATTTAGGTTGTGCCTCAGGATAAGCATAGGGCCACAGGGCAAGCTGTGTTTTTCACACTACAACCTTTCAGGAAGAACACAGTGTCAAATCTTCCACCCTGACACTGTTTCCTTTCATCAGTTGTCTAAGGTAGGGCATGTTAAACTTTGTGAAGTTGCCACTTCCCCTTATTTAATAAGGATATTGCGTAAGCAGAAACCATACAAATAGCTCATTCATCATAAAATGATCCATTTAACTTATTATCTGTACAGAAATGATATCTGCTATACTCAAAGAGTTATAATCCATCATCATTGCTATTATTTCAGTTCAAATCATCCCCAAGGTGGGCATTGGGAGCCCCTCTAGTGGGAATCCTTTTGACATTGTCCCCATTATTTGAGCATGTCCCTGATATCTGGGACAATGGAATATGCCAGGGCAAGTCTCTGGATACTTTCTTCACCCTTCTCCACTTAGAAACTGACCCTCCTTGGGTCACCACCCCTCCCTACACACGCGCACACACACACACACACACACACACACACACACGTGCCCATCTAACCCTGCACGAGTTCTGACACCTGATACTCTGCCACTGACTCCATCACCAACCATAGAAGCACATCTTGCTCTGCCGCACCTAAAGGCTAAGAACCAAATCAGAAGGGAAGGAAGCAAAGGGAAGAGGAAGAACCTTACCTAAGTTATTAAATTTTTCTATATCCTTGCTGTATTCACTTGCCAGGGCTGCCATAAGGTATGTGACTTAAACAACAGAAATTAATTTTCTCCCTATTCCAGAGGCTAGAAATTTGAGATTAAGACACTCACAGAATTGGTTTCGTTCTGAGGTCTCTCTCTTTGGCTTACAAATTACTGTCTTCTCCCTGTTTTTTTCACATGATCTTTGTGTGTGTGTGTGTGTGTGTGTGTGTGTGTGTGTGTGTGTGTGTGTGTGTGTGTCTACATTCTAATTTCTTATTAGTATAAGGATGCAGGTCATATTGGATTAGGTCTGACTCTAATGACCACATTTTAATTTAATTACCTCTTTAGCAATCCTATCTCCAACTATGTAATATTCAGAAGTACTGACAGTTAGGACTTCAACATATGAATTTGGGGAAGTGACTATAATTCAGTCCACAACTCTTGATTAGGATTATTCCTAGATAATTTATGGTTCTTGATGATTATGTTGAAAGTTCATTTATATCTTAATTATGTTTTTAGATGATTATTGCAAGCATACACAAATGTTACTGATTTTTATATGTTGACTAGCAATCTTCCTGAACTTAATTATTAAATCTAATTCTTTGTTAATTGCTTCCTTTAGCATGAAACAATTAAACATTTATCTCATTATCTGACATCCCCTCCCTGACCATTTTTATTTCCCAAGGGTCACCATATGCTGTTAGAATCCTCTCACCTCCTCTAGTTAGATTCCAATAAACAGCTCCCTGTGGCAGAATCTGGAGGAGAATACAAGGTCAAGAATGGGATTTTTCTTTAAGATGGGAGAAATTTGGGCCTCTCTGATAGCCAAGGAGTTAAGTCTCAGCACTACCACTGCAACAGCACTCTGTGGTGTCCTGAGTTAGACCCTAGCTAACCCACATATGGCACAGCAGACCTCTCCTCTCTCACCCGCTGCTCCCTTTAGCAGTGTATTTCAGTAGAACTGCCTGTTCTGCTCTCCATTCTGTCTCTGGTGAATCTTCTCACCACCATCACCACCCTGCACCTCTGGCCTATACCCCAGTTCTTCTATGCAAAATAAATTTTTTTTAAATGGGAAAAATATAAATGACATAAGGAAAAAAATCTTTTGGTGAAAAAGAAATTGGAGTAGAGAGAAAAGGGTTAATCTGGTATATTAGAAATCTGGTATGAATTTTTAAAAATTTATTTGTACTTATTTATGCATACAAGAGCTAGGGTGTAGGCCAGAGGTGCAGGGAGGGGGAAGGTGATAGGATTCACCAGAGACAGAGTGAGGAGCAGAACAGGTGGATCCACTGAAACACACTGCTAAGGGGAGCAGCAGGTGAGACAGGAGAGGTCTGCTGCGTCATGTGGGTTAGCTTGCTAACAGGGGATCGAATCTGTGGGTTAGCTTGCTAACAGGAGATCGAACATGTATCGCAGTGGCTGGCAACTGAACCCCTGTTGCAGTGGTTGGTGACCGCCTGACAGGGCTGAGACTTTAACCCCTAAACTACCAGGGAGGCCCTGGCTATGGGATTTTAGCTGAGATGGCAGACTTAGCATTGGACTGGAAAGGGAGGGTAAGTGGGAATGGAAAAGGGTGGTAAGTTGGGAATGTAGAGTTAGTTTGTAAGATCTCATGTCTAATAGCTTTACCTCTAAAGTCATCTGTTTTAAGGCATGGAGGTGTTGGGTTGCATGAGGAAGTGGGGGTTTGGATGGAGGGCTAAAGGAAAATTGCAAAAGTTTGTTGTAATCGCATTATTTTTTCCTTCATCCTACCATGATTTGTTATGTAAGAAATAAAACAGTCCCTGCTCCTATTCCCATGAGAACTGAGAACAAGAGCTCTTGGCCAAGAATTTAGTCAACTCCCTTCTAAAATGTTCAGGAAGTATATAACTTCTCTCTTATTCCTTGCAGCTTGTACTGCATGAGAATCCATGTTTGTCTTTGGGAAGAGAATGTGAGATGTATGTATATGTCTATATCTTGAAGATAAGAAAACACTCTCCTGAAATTTCATACTGCAGCTATAGTGAGGGGAAAATCTAAAAGTCATCTCAGTTAAAAAACTCCATACCCATACCAACAGATACCTTGTATCTTGAGTCCCAGAATGAGATACACAGAACTGATCAAAGGCTCCAGGTGGTCACTAGTCCAAGGAGAGACACATGAAACAATGAAATCCAATCCGAATTTTGGAGTCCAGAGCCAATGACCCCTTCCTCAGTTAAGTCAACTCACAAACCCAGAACATGAGAATAAAAGATGATTGTTTTATTTTTGTAATAATTTTTTATTGAGGTAACATTAGTTTACAATGGGGTTATTGTTCTAAATAACTGAGCATGAGATTAATTTGTTAGATAGCATAACTATGGCAGTAGGTGACTGATACACTTTACATCAGAGGGTTCCAACTCTAGAAAAGGGAGAGAAGGGCAGTGGTAGGCAGTTTGGAATAACGTAAGCAGTAGGTGCCCATTTTATTGGTAAGTTGTATTTATTCACTGATTCATTCATTCAAAAGCTGTCTAATGAGCATCTACTAAGATGTAGACTGAAATCAAAACAGTAAACAGGAAATCCCTGCCCCATGGATTTCATTTCAGTATGTGAGAGGCATTTTGCTACAGGTTTCTGTGAGCAGGGATATGTATTTAGAATGTCTTCATTTTGGTGCAGCGTGCTCACTTATATTTGTTTAGTTACAATGAAAGAGGAATTTAACCAACTTATTTCCTCTCTCTAGTGACTTGCCCTGAGTTCCTACTATTTGACTAGTACAAAAACTACCTTATTTTAAATCATTACAAAATCTTTCGAATGGTTAACAGTATTCCTACTGTGTGTAAGAGGAAACTAAGGGGAGAGGGTGAAGGAATTTACACAGCTAGGAAAGATCTGGGGTTTAAACACAGTTGTATACAGCCATAAAGACCTTTTGATGAACCATATTATCTCTCATAAACTTGGCATTGTCCCGAAAGCTTTTAGATTAAAATAAAATATTCTCTAGTATCAGCTCACTCCATGTGCCATGAAAATGGTGGCTTCTGGGACAACTCTGACTTCATCTTTTCCCACTAAATACACTTTTCCTGACTCATATTCCATGAACACATGTGGTTTAAGGCAACTAGAAATTCTCCAAATGGTTACACATCTAAAAACATATAATCCAGGGCCTCCCTGGTGGAGCAGCGGTTAAGCGCTGCACTGTGGAGCTGTCGGGAGTGGAGACGCGGGTTCGACGCCAGGCCAGGGAGATTCCCACATGGTGCAGCAGACCCTTCCTGCCTTGCCCCCTACTCCCCTCAGCAGTGTATTTCTGTTGATCTGCCTTGCTTCTCCCCACTCTGTCTCTGGTGAACCCTCTCACCTCCCCACGCCTCTGGCCTGTACCCCAGCCTGTACGCATAAATAAATAAATCTTTAAAAGTATATATATAATCCTGATTAGCACTCAAAATTTCTTATCCAAAATCTAATCCCAAACCCCATTCCAAAAAAAAAGTAGCGGAAAATAACTGTTTGTCATGTGGTGATAACCTTAAAAGTCAATATAAATAACCAAAAGCTAAAGATGTTAACTCTACTAGTCAACTTTGAAACAATTTGAGCAGAAAAAATAATCACAGTAAAGTTATAATGTGAACAAAATATCAAAAAGGAATCTAGAATTCAGAGTTCAATTTTTTAATTTCTTTTTTTAACATTTTAAATGAGAATTTTCTTTCAAGGGCAGTTTTAGGTTCACAGCAAAATTAAAAGGAAAGTATAGAGATTTCTCAGTTTCCCTCTGCCCCATTTATTTATCTGTTTATTTATTTATTTATTTATTTTTGCATGGAAGAACTGGGCTGTAGGTCAGAGGTATAGGGGTGAGGGGGTTGAGAGAATTCACCAGAGACAGAGTGGGGAGCAGAGCAGGCGCACTGACTGGAATACACACTGAGGGGAGCAGTGGGCGAGACAGGAAAGATCTGCTGCACCATGTGGGTTACCTCCCTGGCCCAGAATCAACTCACACCCGCCCCTTCTGGTGATAGAGCTGAGACATAACCCCTAGGCCACCAGGGAGGCCCCTTGCCCCTTTTATAAACTTTTTTTATTTTTATTTTTGCATACAAGCTGGGGTGCAGGCCAGAGGTGTGGGGGCTATGAGAGGGTTCACCTGAGACAGAGAGGAAAGCAGAACAGGCAGATCAACCAAAATACACTGCTGAGGGGAGCAGCAGATGAGGCAGGAGAGGTCTGCTGCACCATGTGGGAATCTCCCTGGCGGGTCATCGAACTTGTGTTGCAGCTACCAACAGCTCCACGTCACTGGGCTTAACCCATTGTGCCACCAGGGAGGCCCTATAGTTAAACTTTTTTAAACAGTGAGATGAGGCACTTCTTTTCTTAAACAAATAATGAATGACAATTAATGAATGTGGAGTGACATAATCAGAAAATCATCATTTGGAAGCAGTGGTGTAATAACTGCTTTAAACAAGGACCATCAATAGTTACTAAACCATTGGGTAGAAGATTATTGGAGAACAGGTATTTTTCCAGTCTCCAAGTACTATGTGCCCCTCAACCCCCACCACCTTGAAGTCTGATGGACCTTGCCTGAACCTAGCAGTCAAACTCACCATCACCAATAACAAGACAAAATGACATCATATACCTCTGATGACGTGCACTGAGAAATACACAGAATGTTCTGTGTCATATTTTGCCAAAAAATGTTTAACTAGAATCTGGTCACAAGGAACCAGTCTGACAAATCTAAATTGGAGTCATTCTACAGGGCAAATGGCTTGGACCCTTAAAATGTCAGTGTCTGAAAAGCAAAGCAATTAAAAAAAGACAACAACAACAGGTGAGAGGACCGTTCTAAATTAAAGGAAAACAAAGAACTATGACAACTACATGCAACATTTAATCTTGATTGAATTTGGGGTGGTGGTGGTGGGGAGAACTTTAAAGACAGTTTTGGAACAATTGGACTATCTGGAACTATATTTTAGATATTATTCGCTAACTAATGTTGAAGTTTGTGGGAGTGATAGATTGTATTGTGTTGGAAAATGTCCATATTCTCAGGAAATACATAAAGAAGTAGAGTGAAGTCTTACGTTGTATGCAATTTACTTCGAAAAGGTTTATTGGGTTGGAAGAGATGGGGGAGGGAGACAGGGAAGGGGGGAGGGGGGAGAAAGAGAGAGAGAGAGAATAATCTCAGAGGTATAAAGTGGGGGGAAGAATAGAGAAAGCAAATGTTAAATGCTGAATTTAGGTGAGAAATCTAAGGACTTTATTCCTATTTTTCTTTCATCTATATGGTAAGTTTAAAATATTTTAAAATAAAAATTGGGGGAAGAAAAAAAGGTGTTGGAATAGATGGTGTCTTGGTTCCTTACTTTGCTGGCATTTCAAAAATGCCAAGATTTGAAATAGAAGATATGGTTCTGGGTCAGTTATCTGTCTTCACTGCAAACCCACACTCAGGGGCCAGCTTTTACTTCGGGTCACATCCAGCCAGACACTGACCAAATGGGGCGCTGGCTCCCACCCACCTCCTTCCCCCAGTCTGGGGCTCTATGATGAGGGCTGGCACTGGCTTTCATAGATAGACAAGAGGATATTCTTGCATTGCTGGGAGAGCCTGTAAAGGATGAGTCAGGAAAAGGAGATGAGGGGGCAGAAAGATGGGAATTTGCAGCCCGAAACAACTCGGGAATGTGTGGGAAATGTGGAGAATGGGAGTGTGGGAAAGGGGGAAGCAGCGGAGGCTTATCTGAAAACCCTTAATACAAAAACAACTGGGGAAGGCTTTTTTGGTTTTGTTTATTTACGTATACAAGTTCCCGCTGTTAAGTAGGCAGGGAGCACTTACCTGCATTTCCTCATCTTGCAAGTGATCACCTTCCTACCACCTGCTTTCAGCGACCCTTCCTTTACTTGCAAACTGCTCGTCTTCTTCAAGCTAATGTGCCCAAAGTAGACTTGGAATACGTGTGCAAACAGACTTTAGGAGAGCAGGGGTAGAAACAGGAAGACCAGTTTGGAAGCTTTTACAGTTTTGTCAGTAACCAGTGGCGGTGGCCTGGCCCAGGGGGTTACTGAGGAGGTGGTTTGCTTCTGGATGCATTTAAGGCAGAAGTCAAGAATACTGCCTTGCCTACAAATATCACAGACCCCTCAGGTTTCCCATCTCTATGGTTCATATTATTTTTAGACTACTTTAAAAAAAATTTTTTTTAATTGAGGTTATGTTGCTATACAGCACTGTATCCAACGTATGGGTTTTCAGATCTATGTTATCACATCACCTCCTCCCACCAAGGCACCTAGCGTCCTCTACCATAGCCCAAAGGGCACCCTCCACCCTCCATGCTTTGATCTCCACCCATCCCCTCCCCACCTGGTAGCCTCAGTTCTACAGAGATTTCTAGTTTTCATTTGCTTGGTTTTGTCTGTTCCTTTATTTTTGTTGCTCTATATTCCACATAAAAGTGAAATCATTTAGTATTTGTCTTTCTCCTGACTCATTTCGCTCAGCATAATCCCCTATTTCATTAATATTTTCAAAGATGACAAGAGTTCATTTTTTTTTTTGAATAGCTGAGTAGTATTCCCTTGTATCTAAATAATCTGTGGTATATATTCTTAACTAGAGGGCTCACTTTCTCGGTCACAGACTAGTTGGAGTATGGACAAATCCATCCAACACTAACCAAAGGGAATGTCCTCCTGCTAGATTGTTCAGCAACATCAAAGGAAGTGGGGACAGATGAACATTCTACTTTTTCCAGGGCGCCTGTGTCCCACAGGGTGAGGTCTGCTTCCTATGAACTCAAGCACAGCCACATCTGTAGTAATAATCTCCTACCTGTCCTGAGTGTATGCTTTACATTGGGTTCACACTATCTGGAGAGGTCTTTCCTGACCCTTTGATTAGATTATGTGCCTGCTCTATGTTCACATGGTACCCAGTCCTCCCCCATTATAACTCCCACTATATTTTACCTTATATGCTTATTTAATTATCTGTCTTTCTTGCTAGACTGAAAAGCTTTATGAGGAAAAGACAATGCTGTACCCCAGTACTTAACACAATGCCTGGCTTTTTTCTTAATTGAGGTAACATTGGTTTACAGTGTTGTTTGTGTTATGGAGGTATAGGGTCTGCCCCTTCGGGTGTTGTTATCAAGTCTCACCACTCAAGCACCCACAGACATTGAAGGAATAAGTGATCAGTAACTCTTAATTTTCAAAACAATTCTTCCAAGGCAGGTGGTATGAGGGGAAGGAACTGTTGTGAGTTGTGGCCCAAAAGCTAGTTGGCAGGGCCTCCCTGGTGGCTCAAGGGGTTAAGTTTCAGCACTATGAAGTTATTGGCAAAAGGTTAGTTGGTGGAAGAAAGGGAAACCCACCCAGGTCCCAGTTCTTTCCACTGTGCTTCACCTGGAGCCTAGAAGAAACACCATTCATTTAACTAATCAACAGACAACAAAAGGCTCTTCTATGAGGTTATATAAAAAGAAATAAGATTTGTATTCAGATTCTGGAAACCAAATTCAGGGAAATTGACATGTAAAAATATAATAATCCCATTAGTGTGATAAATACCTCCCAGGCCCCTAGAAGGAACATCTAACTCTGCCTGGGACGGGGAAGGCTTACATGCGTCCATCTGATCTGGGTTTCAAAAATGTAAGTATTTGATAGAGACAGAAGAACAAAGCAGGAAAAGCTATTAAAAGAGAGGGCTGATGGCAAGCATCTCCAAAGCTGGGTATCCTGGTTTCCTGTTCTGGTGATAACTCACTCATCCTGCCCAAGCCCCAGCAGCTGGCTCTAGGAAATGAAGAAGTCATTTCCAGGGTCCCAGGCTTCCTTAACTCAAAAGCATTTAATGCAACAAGAGACCCACAGTGTGGAGCCAGGAATGTGTTATAAACATTCCTAGAGCTTACCTAACTGGGCCACACATACAGATTGAAACACCATCTATGTGAATGGTATTCATTGCATTTGGCAATGCCCAACGTTCCACTATCACACACAGTGGCCCCAATGCCTCATTTCAATTAGTGTATAAAATCTAATTTTGCTACAAATGAAAGAACATTGCAGGTCATCTGTGGTACAACGTGTAAAGTGAGGTACAGTAACAGAACATTGGAATAAAGGAAGACCACTGGTTTACTGGAACCTGGGAGAAATGGTTTCTTAGAATATAACAAATCCTCCAGGGCAATCAACAGCCATGGTGCTGAAAGGCAGCAAAGAGACTATTCTGTAAGCACTGTTACACCAGAGTAGGGATTTGGGGGGAGTGGGGAAGCTATTACCATAAGCATTTGAAGTGACAGGACATTTGTAAGTGGGAAAGTATGTTGATCATATTTATACTTGAGAAGGATTATAGACAACAGTATGTATTAGGGACACAGAGGACAGAGGCAGGAGATTGTTTAGAATGTTAATGAGAAAATACCAGTGAGACATAATGAGGCATCTATCTGGGTAATGGGAATGAAGAGGAGGAAGTGGATTCAGAAACTATTTAGGATATAGTCATCAAGACCTGCATGACTAATTTCATGTGGGGGGTGAGAAAGTAGGGAGAGGAGATGACTTCTAAGTTTCAGACTTGAGAAAGTAGCTGGATGGTGGTTGGACAGTGTGTGTGTGTGTGTGTGTGTGTGCGTGTGTGTGTGTGTGTGTGTGTGTGTACATAGAGTTCAGCTTTGTAACTGTTGAAGTGACCGTGAACATGAGCATAGGGAGAGTAGGTAGATGGTTCTTTGGTCTTTGGTCTGCAATTCAGGAGAAAATTCTAGGCTGTAAATAGTAATTTGAGAGTCATCAAAGTTTAAATGTAAGTAGGAGTGGAAGAAGTAACCTATATAGAAGTAACCATATAGAAAGAGGGAAATGTTGAGGACCCAAACTTAGAGAACATCAACATTTCAAAAGTAGTGGGAAGCAACTGCCTATGAAGAAGACTGGGGACTTAAGCCTCACAAACTCCTAACCCTCAACACCTCTGGGAGCCTCAGATATTCCAGCTCAATTGGACTTTTCTTTGGCTGCATGTAACAGAAACCTAGCAGATCAATCAACCTATCCAGAAGGTAGTTCAAGCAGGGCTTAATGAAGTCATCAAGACTCATACTCCTTCCAGTTCCTTTTGTCTTCATGGTATAAGATGGTTGTTCCAGGGGCTTCCTTGGTGGCCTAGGGGTTAAAGTCTCAGCACAATCAAGCTAACGCCAGCCACTGAGGCATGAGTTCCATCCCCGGCCAGGAAGCTGACCCACATGGCGCAGCAGACCTCTCCTGTCTTGTCCACTGTTCCCCTCAGCAGTGTATTTCAGTAGCTCCACCTGTTCTGTTCCCCACTCTGTCTCTGTGAACCCTCTCACCATCACCCCCCTACATCTCTGGCCTACACCCCAGTTTTTGTATGCATTAATAAATAAAAATAAATCTTAAAATAAAAGATGGTTGTTCCACACCCAAGCATTAGACCCTCCCTCCAAATAGGAAGAAGGGCAAAGGACAAAGGCATTAGCCAAGTTTGTCTCCCCTTTTACCAGAAAACAATAATCTGATAATTCCCATCCATTAGACTAAAAACTACAACTCATTAATTAGGATTGGGGATATGAATAATTCACTGCATGGGCACATGGGGGAAATAGGTGGTTTTTATAAAAAAAAAAATTTTGCTTTGAAATAATTTCAAACTGACAGAAAACTTGCAAAAATTGTACAAAGAAGTCCTGTATCCCCTTGACCCCAAATTTCCAAATATTAACATTTACCACATGTGGTTTACCATCCCCTTTCCCACATGTATTCCTAAATACCATGGTACAACGACCAACATTAGAATATTAACATTGAGGCCTCCCTGGTGGTTGTCGGCGATGTGAGTTCGACGACCAGCTGGGGAGATTCCCACATGGTGCGGCAGACCTCTCCTGCCTCGCCCACTGCTCCCCTCAGCAGTGTATTTCCGTCTATCTGCCTGTTCTGCTCCCCACTCTGTCTCTGGTGAATCCTCTCGCCGCCCCACGCCTCTGGCCTGTACCTCAGCTTGTATGCATAAATAAATAAATCTTTTTTTAAAAAGAATATTAACATTGATACAATGCTATTATTTCATCTATAGTCATCACTTTGTCAATGGTCTACTAAATGTCCTTTATTACAAAAAAATTTTTTTTTGCTGGTGAGGAACCAATCCAGGGTCATCCTTTTTTTGTCATGTTGCTTTATTTTAATCTAGAAAGTTCCTCAGTGTATCTTCATCTTTCATGGACATTTTTTAATACCACAGGCCAGTTACTTTGTAGAACATCCCTTATTTGGTTTTATCTCCCATTTCCTCATGACTCAGGTTACCCACTTTCGGCTGAATGCATGACACGGTGTCTTCAGGGTGTCCTATCAGGAAGCTGGGAACTTTGATTTGTCCTGTTACTGGTGGTGTGAACTTTGTTAAGGTGGTAAGGTGATAATGGTCAGATTTCTCTACAAAGTCACCATTTTACCCTTTGGCATTAAGTTAATAAGAAACTGTATAATTTATGCATTGAGATTGTTCATGACTCTCATCAAACTTCCACTTACTAGTGTTAGCATCTATTGATGATTCTTATCTGGAACAACGTGGTGATTACAAAATGATGATTTTCTAACGCCGTCATTTACACTATAATTTATTAGTTTGCCTTCCATCATATGGAAGAATTTTTCTTCCTCTTCCATTTGTTTGTTTCAGTATCGACTTACAGATTCCTAGTCAGTCAATGGATGGCCACCCACTACTATCATTCTTTTTTTCTTTTTTGGTGCTCAAATTGTTACACGTTCACCATGAGATCTTTTAAATTGGCTTCTGACATGTCCCCATCATTTTGGGAGGCTTTTTCTTATTTGAGATCATTATTTTTAATAGGACACATTACCAGGCTTCTGTTAGTAAGGAGTTAAGAAAAGAAATGGCGATTGTGTGGGCACCAGCAGTGTCTACCACACTTAGCTCCTCACCAGCCAGGAGATGGTGGCTGGAATCCAGGCTGACAGTCTTGCATTGTTCTAGCAGCACAACTCTCTGCCCACAATCCAAAAACAGCCTGGAGGCCATGTGATTCCATCCACGCCTTTCCTGCTTTAATCCTCTATCACCATCCAAAGTAAGTGTTCCTGGAGACAGGTCTCCTGTCACATTACAGACTAGAAATGATGTGTGAGAGCCCAGACTGGCAAACTTTCTCTAAGGGTCCAGATGGTAAATATTTTAGTTTCATGGGCCTTCATCTTTGTTGCAACATCTCCCCTCTGCCATCGCAGTGTGAATGCGGTCTCACACAATAGGTGAATGAATGGGCATGCTGTGTGGGTGTGAGCCAATAAAACTCTGTTTCTGGGCACTGATGTTGAATTTCAATGTCAATTTCATGTTTCATGAAATATTTTTCTTTTCATTTAAAAAAGTCATTAAAATGTGAAAACCGTTCTTAATTCATTGGTTTTACTGAAAAAAAGGCAGCTGGCTGTATGTTTCTCACCCAGTGCCAGCTGTGGCTGCTCGCCCCGCCTCAGGCCAGGTCAATTCTTCCTTTCCCTAGTCTCTAACCAGCCACCCAGCTCTGGGTTTTCTTTCTAGAGTCTGGTCCTTCTCTCCAAGGTCTGTACCTCAGGAATCTCCATTTAATTGCAAATAATTTCCTCCCCACACTCAGCCTCCTAGTTCCTTGTCTTAGCTGCAAAGTGATTGTATTCTGTCAGGAACTTTCCTCCTTTCTTCAGTTCTAGAAATTCATGTTTTATTTTCGCATGTCCCACCATGGAAATGGGAATAGGAGTTGGCATTCTCCACATGCCACAATCCCAACTCTAAACTTTTACTCTTCCACCCTCTTGCAAAACCCCCTCCTCTTCTGAAGTGTTTATCATCAGACTCTGAATGACAAACAATACACACTGCTTGATATTCTCACAACCACCGGAAGTTAATTACCAGCCCTACCCCATTTGCAAAGGCTCAGTGAGGTTGTGCAGTGAGTAAATGGCAAGACCAGGATTCGAATCCCAACCATTCGTGCTTACTGCCAAGGCAGTACACTGCCTTTTCTCCTTGACCATGAACCATGGAGCACTAGCCTCCACAGAGCACCACTACCCATCATCAATTTGGCACTGAGAGAGAAAAGAGATGCACACTCGAGTCATTTGAAGATTTATAGAACTATAAAGGCCTAGGACAATCTTTTTCAACTATTTTCATTTTCATCCATCCTAACATAAGATTTTGTTGGGTTGGCACACAACCATTTTAATCTCTCAGATGGTTTTGTCCCCAACAAAGCAATTTTTGCCCCTTGTAGGGTGATAGAGCCCCCACTGAGAAGTTGGAAAACACTAGTACAAGGCTAGTAATTGAGACACCATTTCAAGAAGCCTGAAAGGAGGAGGAATTATCCCAAATTTGGGAGAGCTAAAGGAATAGGGTCGCCAGACAGGAGTTGTGACTTTCTGACGAGACCTGATGGGACCAGAGCTGACTAAAAGACATGCACCCTAACCCAATCTATTCTTCCCACTATAGTGAAGGTCTAAGCAGAAATGGGGTGCCCCTGGAACAGGGAGCAGGGTGGTTGGAGGCAGACAGGAGGAAGACCTTCTCCTGTTTTGAGTGTTGTACAATATGCTTCCATGATCTAATTTTAAAATTAAATGTAAATTTAAAATTTGACCTAAAATGCAAATATGGTCATTCTTTCTCAGGCTCAAAACACTTCAGTAGCCCATCTGCCACCAAATTAAACTCCAAACTTGTTCACGTCATACATGGCCCCTGGCATCGTTCTTTAGCCATATCTCCATCACTTTCCATCTCAAACCCTGTGTCCAGACATTTGAATTACTGAAAAGTGGATGCATTCCCTAACAACTCTCTTATTTTGCTGCTGGTTTGCTCATAATGCCGTTTTGTATCAGACATCTGTTTTTTGTAGACTTGTGGTTTCCACATTCTAGAACATGAAGTCTCTCCCTCTCTTCTTCTTTTCTTCATTCTTCAAGAACCAGTTAAAATAACCTCTGTGGACTCCAATGAGAATATCTGACGACCTTCCCCTCTGTGCCATCACTGCATGGTGTGGTGTGATGATTAAGAGTACAGGCTAGGATGCCAGACTGCGTGGGTTGAGATCCTGGATTTGTCACTTACCGGTTGGTGACCTTGAGCAAGCCACTTAACCTCTGTGTTTCAGCTTCCTCTTTTTTGTAAAATGGAGATTAGAAAAGTTCCTGTCTTAGAAGGGGAGAGTCCATTCACCAAATATTTATGAAATACTGCCTATCAAAACAGACACAAATTCCTGTGGGGGTAGAACTTAGATTAGGTTTTAGAGCAGGGATTGGCAAGCTACGCTCTCTGGGCCAAATTCAGCCACCTGTTTTATAAATATTTATTGAAGCACAGTTGCTTGTTCATTTTTGTAAGGTCTCTGGCACTTCCACACTATGGTGGTTCAGTTGAGGGATTGCAACATCGAACATAGGTCTGCAGAGCCAAAAATATTTACCTTTAAGAAAGTATTTACCTTTAAGAAAAAGTTCGTATTTACCTTTAAGAAAAAGTTTGTTAGCCTCTACTGGGGCAAGATAAAATGAGTTCAGACATGTAATGTGTTTACAATTTAAAAACATTGCCTGGTACTTGGTAAGTACTAATGGCAGCTTTACTAATGTCATTGCAAACTTGTACAGTAACAACACTGGTACTCTGTAAAATTTTTTGCTGAATAAATGAATAAACAGAGAAGTAAAGAGGAACTAGAAACTGGAGTCATAGAAGCCACTGGAGGAAGAGTTTCAAGAAGGTGGAAGTGGTCAGCTATGTTAAATGACAAACCAAGAACTGGAGAAAGACCATCAGATTTGGCAATCAGATGAAGTGACCTAACCAAGGAACAGCTTGTCTGAAGTTGTGAGGACAAAACCTAGACTATGGTGGGTCTAAAAGGGAATGGAAATGAGGAAGAAAGGATAGGAAAGTAGAGATTACACCGCTATGTATCAAGATAAAAACGAACACATTTCGTCTACTAAGTGAATTTCAAAATATCTGCTCTTCAAAAATACCAGGTTTATTGGAATATTGAGGTATCTGATGGATCTGCCACTTGTCTTTGAAATGTCTGGTGCTGGGTTAAATGTCAGTGGTTAAAAACTTAAGTCCCCAATGAGCAGGCAAAACTTCAGATAGAACCTGTAAGCCCAGAACCATTAAAAGATTTATGATGATAAAGTAATGTTTGTTTCTTTTGCAATCTTACTCACTGTGTGATCTTAACTGACTTGAGAACTACAATGCAAATAGCAGTGTAAATGTGCCTACAGAGCATTTATTGTAATTGTAAAACAAAAACTATATAAACATTTTTTAGGGCTTATTCTATAAACATTTACTGAGTGCTTTGCCTACACTACATATTTTGACAGATACATATGTGGTATAGAACTTAGTTAACTTCGTTATTGCTTTCCCTACCCCCTTCAGGAATTTATGATTTAGTTGGTGAAGAAAGATTGTCAAGCAAATACGCTCAATATTTGTTATAGTTGCTAAGATAGACATTCGGATGGGTTACAGAAGAATAAAATAATTTATATGAAAACATTTTACTGTCAACTACTTGCCAACTATTTTTACATCTATTCACAAGTACAGTAAGACTAAAGAAAATTCTATCAATTCATAGCTGCTTTCTGAAAAAAATGTTCAAGATATGCAGGACTCTGAACACATGCATATTATTAGTGAGTTTTTTTTTTAGGGGCTACAAAAGGGAATGTTTAGTGGGTCCTATTTTTATTAAAATACACATTATATAATACTTTATTAAAATGACCCTATATATAGAAAAAGCCTATAAAGATACACACTTAAATATTAACAGGGGTTATATGTGGGTGGTGGAATTACAAAAATATTTTGTCCGTTATACTTTTTTGCACTTCAAATGTTTGTATAACAAACAGGGCTTACTTTTATAATCACAAATAATAAAGGAACAAAACCATTGGGTTTTAACCACAACGTGTTACAAGCATACACCATGTGTGCTTATAAGCACACAGAGCTTAGGGGCTTTTATGTTTTGTACATTGAAGGATGTTTAGTTGTTACATGAATAGCTAGAAAAATTCTTCAGCCTACAAATGTTGGCAGATGATATCTCTAAGAGATAAGTCTAGAAGTCAACTCAGTTAGTTCCCTTCTGGAAGGTGAGAAACCATCTAGGACCCTGCCATTGAAAACACTGGTATGCACTTAAAAAAGAGTTGTGCACAAACAAAAACAATGTCAAATATTTAATTTAGCTGTAAGTAATAAGATATTAGTAAAAAGTGACTTATGTGATATTTAGTATTTCACATATCATGAAGTTCAGAGGTAGGTGGATTCCGAGTCTGTTCACTTAGGAGCTTAGCAATTTCAGGATTCTAAGTTGGCTCTTTGATCCTTGGCCTTCTTCTCTTCCTGGGAGTAGTGAGCAACACTGACTGCTTCACACAGATCTTCTGAGGACAAGAAGGAGGGGCATTTCCCCTACCCCATCTCACTCTTGTTTTCAGGGATTCAAAGTTTTCTGAGAATTTCCCTGGCAGACATCTGCCTGTACTTTATTGGCCACACTGAGTATTTGGTGTAAGGAAAAACATAAGGGAAAAAAACCTAAGTCAAAAGAATAAACCATACCTACTCTAAACCGAGGAACGGACTGTCATCATTACCCTAAACCAGCAGTCTCTAGTAGAATTCACATGAGCTGTAGTGCAGGGATATCACTCCCTTTCCCCTCCCAAAGACTAATAAGAGATATATAGATATCTTCGGATGTTTTTGGAAAGCTAAAAGGAATTCTTCATTTTCTCTTTCCTGCATAAATTGTAACATTGATAAGCAACACTGCCTCCCCCAGCATAACTAGAATGCCAAGGGTGCATTTAAGTTCAACAAAGACACCTTAGTTTTGGAATTTGCACTTTGAGTTCCTGACTGATGGTTCTGGATGTGACCCTGACTATCTATGTGGTCTAAATTGATTTTTTTTTTTTGTTATCTGGCCCCCAGTTTCTCCATCTTAAAACAGGTGACTCTTGAATGTCCTGTGAACTCTGGTACTGAATGATCCTGTATTACATCTAGGCTGGGGGCCTTTCCTGCCCCTGTCCACCACCTGCAAGCTGGGCTAGCAACACATGAGAAGTCATTCACAAGGACACTTTCCCTGATGCCATGTGGCAGAATGCACTTTTAGAGGGGAAGAAAGCAAGCCATACATAGTGTCTTCTCATTCATTCACTCTGGAAATATAGGGTACACAGTGACTCTAGGTTTATTAAGAGAGATTGAGTCCCTGCTTTCAAGGAGCTTATACTCTGGTGGGAAGGGAATGCGGCTAGCAGATACACAATTATAAAAGGTGTAGAAAGGACAAAAGACGAGGATGCATGTGGGGAGCTCTTAGCCCAGCTGAGCGGAAGCGAGAGAAGTCTTACTGGAAGAAATGATACCCAACAAGGTCTAAAAGAAACTAGTTGTTACCTCTCCTGGCATCATGAGAAACTGCCTGGACTAACATAGTAGCTCATCAGACACTTCATCTACTTTTCTTCTCTCATTTTATTGTTTTCCTATCCCTTTCTTCAATGTATTTGCTTTCTTTCTACATAGTTAGGATAAGGTAATAGAACCATAGGGAAACACCTGCAGGTTTCAATTTCAGATCTTTCTGATATTTCCACCACCATTATTTCCATCACCACCACCAAGTACTTCCACCACAATCACCATTACCACCATCATCATAACAATCACCATCATCACCACCACCCCTCAACAACTCCACCACCATCAACACCATCAACACTTCTGACACCATAAAAAAAAAAAAGTATACAAGTGATCTTGCTTTCACTAGTCTTCAAATCATGTGAAAAATGGTTTAATGAAAATTAAGGGATTTTTTTTTCTAAATTATTCAATCTAGAACCTTAAGTAGTTAAATTTTCCTATTTTTTAAAGTGTGCTTTGGCTTACAAACATTTTAACTGCTTAGATCTATTGAGGAACACAGCTGTTTTGAGAAGTAAGGCATATTAGAGATAAAATTTTCACTATGGGAAGGGCAAGGATAATTTTAAAAGTTTGGGGGCCTCCCTGGTGCTTCAAGGGGTTACATCTCAGCACTATGAAGTTAGTGGCAGCCACTGCAGCATGAGATCAAGTTCGTTTGCCCCAGCCAGGGAACTAACCCATGGAGCAGCAGACCTCTCCTGCCTTGCCTGCTGCTCCCCTCAGCAGTGTACTTCAGTAGATCCACCTGTTCTGTTCCCCACTCTGTCTCTGGTTAATCCTCTCACCACCCCACACCTCTGGCCTCTTCCTCAGCTCTTGTATGCATAACTAAATAATTTTTTTTTATGCACTGTGGTGTGTGGTTTTTTTTTTTTATTTATACATACAAGCTGGGATACAGGCCAGAGGTGTGGGGCGGCGAGAGGGTTCACCAGAGACAGAGCGGGTAGCACAACAGGCAGATCAGAACTACACTGCTGAGGGGAGCAGCGGGAGAGGCAGGAGAGGTCTGCCGCACCATGTGGGATTCTCCCTGGCCGGGAATCGAACTCGCGTCACCGCTGCCGACAGCTCCACAGCGCAGCGCTTAACCGCTGCACCACCGGGGAGGCCCTAAATAAATATTTTTAAAAAATAAAAAGTTCATGGCATCTCTTCAGTCATTAATTGGCCATAAGTCAGTGACTGTAAAGGTAGAAGTTAATTATATCAACCGTATAACTCTATATAAATATACGATGCATAAAATGTTTACATTTATATAATTTATATTTTATATTTATCACATATTTACATATAATACTTATCATACATATGATCGATGTTCACTATTTTAAGTATCCTGTATTTTTGAAATTTGGGTTATAGATCGAAACACATTGCAAAAATTGTCACAAATTCCTCTCATCCTAATAGGTCCATCCCTTCCCATGTGACTTTGCTGCTCTTCTCATTAAGAGCGTTGCACTACTCCTTGCCTTTTGACTCTAGGTTGAACTTCTTTTGCTAATATGATATTAACAAATGGGACAGCAACGAGAGACTGAAAAACTCATGCACTTCACACCTTGATGATCTAGTTAACCTTGCTTCAACAACCAGGGCTGTCCTGCTAGACGGTAACAGCTCATGTGGTACAGAAATGAGCTAGCCCAGCTGAGGACCAACTAGAACCATCAGTTCACCAATCTCATCCTAACCCATCTCGCCCTGCTGAGCTGGCTGAGACCAGAAGAGCCATAGAGTCAACAGACCAGACCAAACACTCATGAGAAATAATAAAATGTTTATTTTTTTTAAAGATGTATTTATTTATGCATACAAGAACTGGGGTAGAGGCCAGAGGCGTGGGGTGGTGAGAGGATTCACCAGAGACAGAGTGGGGAGCAGAACAGGCAGATCTACTGAATACACTGCTGAGGGGAGCAGCAGGCGAGGCAGGAGAGGTCTGCTGCGCCATGTGGGAAGCTCCCTGGCCAGGGATCAAACTCGTGCTGCAGTGGCTGTGGATAGCTTCATAGTGCTGAGACTTAACCCGTTGTGCCACCGGGGAAGCCCTAAAATGTTTATTGTTTTAAGCCAAAAAATTTTATGGTGGTTTGTATACAGAAAAAAAAAAAAAAAAGCAAACCTATATAGGAACCGTATCTTAGAGAGTTTTCCCATTTTCTCATTATCCACTCTAAAAAGCTGGAGTAAAACAGTAAAACATTCGGTTTGATTCACACTTGCCATAACCATGATCTTTCCTATTCTTCCAATTCTAAAAGCTCTGATTCTCTTATATTAAGCTTTCTTTCTCAGTTATGGTCTCTATAAATGAAAGGGGCTGTGGAATAAAGATAGTAAAATGAGGCATGATGTTATGAGTGAGAAGGAATTAAAGTGGTGAGAGCCTACTCTTAGGTGAGTAGTGAGGTCAGTACAATTTTTAACATGTTAACTAACTTCCTGGAAGAAATT
This sequence comes from Scalopus aquaticus, assembly GCA_004024925.1. NCBI lineage: Eukaryota > Metazoa > Chordata > Mammalia > Eulipotyphla > Talpidae > Scalopus > Scalopus aquaticus. The sequence goes on from PVIJ01001994.1 coordinate 42,677, forward strand.
TGTTCCATTAAATCAGAATCTCTATGTAACTCCCTGGTACTGACCCCTAAATTTCCCTAATTTAAATTGCAAGCATACATCTAAAATTCCCCCTATGTTCCATTCTTTAACCTTTCTCCATCTTTTATACTTTCTAAAATACAGATTTCTATTTTGGTAGCGTTTTTTTGGTTGTGACAGGGCCCCAACTCAACCTTGGAAATCCAGATTTTCTGTAGGCTTCAGGCCAAGGGGAGTAGAGATGCTCAAATGTCCTCATAGAACTGCTTCTCCATCTCTCTGTCTAGGTTCTGCTTTCCTGTTTTGGCCCTCCTGGATTCCTCAATCCCTATTCTATTCTGTGGATTCCAGAGTTGAGGGGTGGCAGCTGTCTATGGGGCCTCTCCATCTTAAGGGACCAAATCTTTTTCCTCTGCCCCATCTGTTATCCTAATCATGTTAAATGCCCCAAGATCCATGCAAGTTCCCAAGTCAAAAACTTGGAAGTTATTCTAGACTCTCCATTAGTCCCCATATCTAATAGTTCATAAAGCAGAGTCATTCTTACCCAAGCTATGTTTTTGGAATTCAATTCGTTTTCCCTCTCCACGCCCACTGTTACTGTCCTTTGTCATGCATTTATTTCTGTAATGGAAGAGAAAATTTCTTCCTAACCAATCTTTGCTTTGCTCCCTATACACCAGCTATTAAAAATGTAACTTGGAATCTAGCATTCTCTCCTTAAAATGTCTGGTTACATAACATGTTTACCCTGCTGTACAAATTTGGGGTACAAACATCATCCATCCTATTTGTTAACCTTTTTTTCTAGTTCATCACTTGAACTCCTAGGGGTTTTACTGTCAAAACTTAGGTTGAGTTCCCTAGAAACAGCAGGAGCTGGGGTAATTATTATACCTGTTAGTTATTTTAGGGGCCTCATTGCTCCCTGCCACTGGATTGGGGCTGAATTCACTCAGATTCATCCTATCTGTTTAACTATAAGGTGTAGCCTTGGGGAAAGAGATCAGCGTTTGGGGTTTCCACCCAAGAGGCCCAGAACATCTCATGCACATTGCTTTATCCAGTGACACCTAGGGTCTATAACCTAGGGTCGCAGAGTGGGGCCCTGACCCAAGTCATAAAAGATTCCTTTATGTGAGGGGTCAAAAACTCAAATGCCGATAGGAACCAGAAGTCTGACAGACAGGAGAGCAGCCACCCAGCAGCAGTCATTAGAAAGCAGGAATTTGGCACACATAGTGGCCACATCTATAGGTTTTGGGTTTTTTTTTAAAGGTGAAAAAGTTTTGATTTGTATGAGGAATTTTCTGACTTTAAACTGTTAGCTTTTTTTTTTTTAAAGAAGACAAAACCAAACCTCTCTGGGTGCTCAAAGGTTGACAGTTGGTGAATTTGGTTTTATGGCCTAATCCCACAACAATGGATGCCCACTTGCCCTATATCTGCATGACTGGTGGTGGTTACTGCAATGAACTGGAACTAGGCAAAGATCAGGAGTGAACTGGCTACAAAAAGTTTCATGACTTCCAGAAAGGCTAACCTCCTTTAGCCTAACCTGTGTGGCCTCTCAAACCTGGCTCCCACTGTTCTCTGAAATCTTTCTGTCACAGGTTCCCTCACCCTCCACCCACCACCCCCACCCCTAGTTTCCCACCTCAGGGCCTCTGTGTTATGTGTTCTGTTCTTTTTTTTTCCTAAGATTTATTTATTTATGCATACAAGCTGGGGTACAGGCCAAAGGCATGGGGCTGCGAGAGGGTTTACCAGAGACAGAGTGGGGAGCAGAACAGTCATCAGATCGACCGAAATACACTGCTGAGGGGAGCAGCAGGCGAGGCAGGAGAGGTCTGTCTGGCCATGTGGATATCTCCCCGCCATGTGTCGAACTTGCTTCCCTGCGCTGCTGCTGACAGCTCCACCACACAGCACTTAACCACTGTGCCACCAGGGAGGCCCCAGCGCTCTATTCTTAATACCCCCAACCCCCACCCCATTATCCAGTTATCAGCACTCTCACCCTCCTTCAGCACAAACACTCCTTCCATTGGGCAGCCTTCCTTTCCCATCTACACTTTCTCTTCTCCTTAGAGCATTGCTCCTTTTAGGACTGTTACTCCATTGCTCTGAAGTTTGTTTACAGGCCTCTTTCCCCTCCTGATGGAACCCCCCCCACCCCAGAAGGCGGGGTACTAAGTTCATTCACGTCTGTATCCCCATTGCCTCATAAAGCACCAGGCATTGTAGGGGCAGGTTAGAGGAATGGGCATCCAATTTGAAATATAATGACCTTGGGCCTCCCTGGTGGCATAATGGGTTAAGTCTTGGCCTCTGGAGCTGTCCGCAGCCACTGCAGCATGAGTTTGATCCCGGGCCAGGGAGCTTCCAACATGGTGCAGCAGACCTCTCCTGCCTCACCCACTGCTCCCTCCCCTTAGCAGTGTACTTCAGTCCATCCACCTGTTCTGCTCCCGGCTCTGTCTCTGGTGAATCTTCTCACCACCCCACATCTCTGGCCTACACCTCAGTTCTTGTGTGTATAAATAAATTAAAAAATAATCTGTTCTGAAAAATAATGACTTAAACCATTAACTTTCCCACTCTCCAAATTCACTTGTGAAAAACTAGTAATTTCATTTTAAGACATTCAATTGAAGTTTGATGTTGGGTAGGGGGCTTGGTAGGAATCCTCTGCAGACTTTCATTTGTAAAATGACCACCTAGCAGTGAAATGAGGTTTCCTGTTGCGAAATACAGTTGGAAAGAGTAAGGTTTCAGACTTCCTCAGCTTTGGACCTAGCGAGGCTTCCAAGAAGAGTCCCAAAACTAGAGAAAGGCTAAACTGGACGGACTAACTTTTCTTCCGAACCTCCAAGGTCCTCTGCGCTCTAAGAGGCAAGATACTCGCCAGTTAGGAGGGGAAAGGGAACCAGCTCCTCTGTATAAAAAAAAAGCACTTCCACAGAGGTGGCGGCCTAGGGCAGTCTACGCGCGAGAGAGCAGCCGCAGTCGAAAAAGCTGCACAATCCACTCTGAAATTGACTGAGGTTTGTCGAAAACTGAAACTCCGGTGGCAAACACTAAGCAGTTAACATTTTTTCGACAAGATTGCTTCCCAGCGCCGTCAGTCATTTCCTGCTTCCTCCCTCCCGGCACAGCGCGCACGCACACGGGGTCCCGGGGACCGCAGCTTAGATTTAGGATCTCTAGCACCTGGAGTAAAGCACCTCTGGAAGTAGAGACGTTAGCGTTTCATTCATAAAACGTGAACCCAAGGGAGGAGGGAGGCAGAGACAAAAGCTTTTTATCGCTGCCATTTCAAATCCCAGTTCTGCAGCTGAAAGGGAAAATGCCCCGGGATTGAACGACTTCGGGGATGAAGTGCTGCGCGATAACGGTACCAGCCTGCGCGTCAGCAGCCAGCCCGCCGGCTATTAATACCGCGCAGATTATGCAATCCGGCTCCAGCCATTCAAGCCCGGACCGGGAAAGCGCGCGCCTGGGAGGGCGCCGGGGGTGGGGGGGGCCCCATTCCCGGGCGTCGGGTCAGTTTCTAAGTTTGCATCATCCTCTTCGTTACGAGAGCGCTCGGGTTTTCATTCCTGTCGGCGGGACTTGGGGGAGACGGCCGGGCTGCAAACTCACTTGGCACACCCTGGCACATAGGGCTGCTTATTTAAACATGATAATAAAGGCACCAGAGCTCCGGGGGAGCGGCCCAGGGCTGGGCTCCGGGCGGACCGGAAGGAACTGATAAACCAGGCTAATGATACCACTCCCTCCCCGGTCGGAAGTGTCCTCGGAGCGCCGGTCATTGAGAAATACCGAAGGGGCAGAAAGGGGGTGAGTTAAGGACAGGCCGGGGTGCAGCAGCGCGCACTTCGCTGGGCAGGAGCCGGGGCGCTGCAGCCGTGGGGGAGCTTCTGAGGGCGGGACAGAAGCCAGACGACTCAAACATCAGGCACCGTAGAGCCCTCCCCAAATCACCCCCTTCCCAGCGCCGCGCCCCAGAGGGGGTGGAAGGGTAGGTGAATTATCGGATCCTCCCCCCGCGCCTCCCTCAACCCCGGGAGACCTATACTCCCCGCCCTACCGGACCCCGACGTGCGAGAGGTGGGAGGACGCAGAGAGGGGGTGCAGAAGAGAGATTGCTGAAAAGGATAAAATGTCCGCTTCTCCCCGCGCCGGTGTCGGGAAGGAGGGGGCGGGGGGCCGGGGCTGCAGCAGGCGTCGGAGTGAAACTGGACCTGCGGTCTACTGAGCATGCCCATCTCCAGGTCGGGGAGGGGCGCTCTGGTTCCGCACTCCGGGCTTTCCGGGCGGCCGGCGGGAAGCACCCGGAGGAGGGTGCTCTCAGGCCGCTGACTCCCGAGGCCGGTTGCTGGGGGGTACTGCCGGGGGCTCTTCGAGGTTAGCGTGAAGTTATGAGCAGCGCGACATTACTTCTGAAGCTGTACGATTTCACTGAATCGACACCCTTAATTTGGTGGTGTTCATAGCTACCTGCCGCCTTTCGCGGGTTGTGGGTAAAGACAGGGATATACGGGTACTTAATTCTTTAAGCATTGTCTTTCAAGTAAAGTCCTAAATCCATCACACCCTCTATTCTGGTAGCAATCTAATGGACAGTGTTAACACCTTGATATTTACGTCAATAAACAAATGTCCGTTATTTACATAATCTCTTCATTCATTCAATGGAGGAGGCAGTAATTGCTGGGGAGAACCAAGAGATCACCTGCTAGGATTGTTTCCAGCAATAGGATCCTTAGGGATATGGACATGGCAGAAGAGAACTGAAAAGTTTCCTTTAGAAAGGTTTTCTTGGTTCATAAAGCCAAATGCTCACAGGTGCCATGGTGGCCTAAGAGCAGATCCAAATGGGACACCTGAAGCTGAAAGGTGGTGCAGAGTTCTGGGTGACAAAGGATGGTTAAAGACAAGGTGAAGCTCAAGGAAGCAAAGCAGCATGACTTGCATTGGCAGAACAGGTCCCGGTGGCCTTGGAGAAGATGCAGGGGAAGTGACAAATGGAAAAGAGCCTTAAGAAAGCATGCACAGTCTACAGAGAGTGGAGAATTCCCATAGACTTCTGGAAATGCCCACCAATCACTGTGACATTCCCAAAGTCAACTGGATGAAGGAAGTCTCCTCTGGCCTGGGTGTGGAATGGCATCAGGAGGACTGGAAAGTGAGTTTGGGGTTATGTTTGGTGATTGATATTTTCTAGAAACATTCTTTTATACACACCCTTATTCTGCTGAGACAGTGCTTTCCAAAGCATTGTACCCTCATTCTAGAACCTGACTGAAATAAGACTGCCCTTTCACTCTAACAAAACAAGACAAAACAAAAACCAAAAAAGGATTCCTTTCTTTCTCAGGTTTCCTTATCAACAACCAGAAATAGATGGGAGCATTTGGTGATCCAATTGGCCAGAGAGAGGAAAGAGTTGTCAGGAATCTCCTATTGCAGTGTGCTTAACACAGTGTCTTTACTGTATAGCCATTTAATCTTTCCATCACATATGTTGTGGGTATTATCCTAACACTATAGATACTGAATTCGAGGCTCAGAGACTCCAAGGACCTCCTGGAGTTTGGCACAAAGGCAGTTATAGTGGAAACCTGGTTACTAGTGGACCTTAGAAACATTTTCTTTTGCATCCGAGGGTGCCTGGTTCCCAGGCTCAACCAATCATTCATTGTTATTAGCAGGGGGCTGGATGAATGAGTGGTGAGGCGACCACGCAGCCTGTTCATAGAATTTGCCTACCTGCAGAAATTAATAATCCCTCACCTTCCACCTTTCCATTTGGTCACTCTGAAACTGGAGGATAGAGCCAAAGAGATGCCCACTGGGTTCATAATTTTGACATGAACAAATGTCTGTTCCTGGACTTCCAGAATGACTGAGTGGAATCTTGACTCAGCACATCCTAGAGAAAAGCAACACTGGCCAAAGGTGAGAACTGAGTAGATGACTTAGCCTTCTGAGAATTTAGAGAACATTGAGATAGTTCTTTGTTCAGTCCCTTTCGGTCTCAAAAACTGTGAGAAAGGTAAGTTTGGATTTGTTGCCCTGTTTTATAAAGAAGCTGAAGAATTGCTAAAAGACAGGTTCTCACGGCTGCTATAACAAAATCAGAACTCAGTTGTTTCTCCCTTATGTAGTGCCCTTTCACCATCACATATACCACCATTCAGCATCAGGAAGGTGAACCCAATCCATGTGTACAAAGGTTGTGCTAAGCACAAAGCCCAGGGTAAACCATTAGTTTCTCCTTGACTCAAGGGGAAACCCTTTCCATCTTTGGTGTATCTGTGGCCTCCCAAATGCATGTATATTCTCTTTAGGCATATTATATTTGAGACATATATTTAATCTTCCCTTAATTGTTCAGCGATTGCTACTGTATTAAAATCTCTGTGAAGTCTTTTGCACATTCAGAAGGATGGATGGAAAGTGCTGTTGTAATTAGAGAGTAGGAAGGGGCAGGGACTCTACTCCTGGCTCCAGATCATGACCCTGGAAGGAAATACCCACTGGCTAGGTGATTTGTGAAACCCATTGCAAAGTAAAAATGCAGAACCCCTTGTTTCAAGACTGCAACAACAAAGAATTAAGCACAGATCCTTTTGCAACTGCACAGGCTGTATGCCCAGGAAGCCACTCCTGCCCATTGCCTAGACAGTGCTGCCTTGGGGAGCATGGGCCCTCTCAGATCCCTGGCTAAGTCTGGAGAAATAATTCAAAGACAAAGGATGTGGGAAGGGGGCTCCAGGAGCTCTTTATTCTCCCCATATTACTTTGCCAAAGCTTTCAGAGCTGGCAACCTCTGGCCTGGTAATTATGGCCTTCAAGGGCCTGGGGCAAGGACTATCCTCCACCAACATGAAAGAGATTTACTGAATAATTAAAAAAAAGAATATATATATATATACACATATACACACAAAAATATATATTTGGCATACCTTTTATGTAGAAAAAGTGCATCATGAAATGCTGAACAAAAGGGACTGAACAAATGCATCATGAAAGTGCATACTGAAATGCTAATGTTTCTGGAGTGTATTGGATTTACTTTTTTTTTAATGTACAAATAATGATTCCTTCAAAATGCCCATTTCCCTACTAAGACAAAAAAAATCACAAGATCCAGTGGAATTGAAAAACCTCTGCCATTCAGAACCTTGGTGCCTATTACGCCCCCACCCACCCGCCCCACAGTGAGGGGTAGTTGATCTTCTGAGCTCACGTACCCCTTTTGCCCTTCCCTGAGCTCCCCGTCCCCCCCTTCTTCTCCCCCCCCCATCCCGATTTTTAATCCAGGGGTTTGGAAGGAGGGAGGGAACCAAACAGGAGCCAGATGTGTGTGAGTTCCAGGCTCCCGCCTCCTCCCTCTTCTCGGGCTTCCCAAAACCCGGAGCGCTGACGAAGGTGGATCCGGAGCCAGACAGACGCGGCGCAAACAACGCCGCTCCGCGACTTCTGCGGGAGTGGAAGCCAGAGGGCGGGGTATGTGTGGCGCGGTCCGAGGGGTGGGGGGAAAGCCGGGCATGCTCAGTAGGCGGAACAAAGTTTTTTTCCTTTTTTTTTTTTTAATTTTTTTTTCGGTCGCAAGTAGGAAGCTTTTTGCACTCCACCACCTCTGGCCGCTGGGAAGACGTCATCGCTTCCGCCCTACTTCCTCCTCCTGTTGGCGGCGGTGAGAATCCAATATGGAGTAAATCGGTGGAGTCGAGAGATGGGGCTCGGACGGGGCGCCCTGCACCGCCTCCCAGGCGCACCTCCCCCGGCCGCCGACCGCTCCCCGGAACCGTGACTGGCCCTGCCCCCTGGGGGCTGCCCGGGGCCGAGCCCCCACCCGCAGTCGGCCCTCTCCACCTCCTCGCAGCAGTCCCAGCCGTTCCACCGCGCGCTTGTTTTTCTCCTCCTCTCCCCCATCGTCGTCCCCTGCCCAAATCTCTCCCCCTTCGCCAGCTCGCGAGTCTCCAGAGCCCCCGCCTGCCTCGCCCCTCCGCGCTGCGGCGCTTACTCCTCCCGCAGCTTGCCTTTGCACCCTTTCCCTAAACCTCACCCCACACTCCGGTCGCCCAGCTCCCCCTTCTGCCTTCTACGACGCCCCCCTACATCTCTAGCCACCACCACCCCCAAATCAGGCGATCTCCGGAGATGTGAAGGAGGGGGGTTGAGCGGACAGGAAGATGAAGGGAGCAAAGCTGCCCGCCGCGGGACAGGCGTCTAGGTGAACAAGAAAATGACCGAAGAAATACACCCGGACGAGTAAGTTTGGCCGCGGGGTGGGACGAGGGTGCCCCGAGGGGGCAGCCTGGGGTCCGGGGCTGAGGAGCCAGGCAGGAACGTTCGTTGGGTAAACTTGGCCTGGGGTGCAGCTACTCGTCGGCCTGTAGGTTTGGGACCGGAGATTTCTCCCCTTCTTGATGAAGTGAGGAGGGGGCAAAAACTGCTGCGGGCCTGCGCCTTAGGTTCCGCGGGTTGGTGGCCGCTGCGGGGGCCAAGGGCGCGCGGGTGACCTCGGGGCGGTCCTCGCTTGCTCTCCAGCCTGCTCTCCAACCCTTCGAGCCCCCAAGAAACCCTCGGTGGCTGGAACGGAACATCGGACACCCCCTGCTCCGGCTTCCTGGGGTCGGTGGGTTTTTACATGATGACTTTGTGACTCTTGCACCCCCGCTACTCGCTCCGCGGTCCCTTGGGTAGCCCACTGGGGCCCAGGCTCCGCCATTTCGTTTTCTGAATCGCACTCATTTGCATACCACATTTTCATTCATAAAAACCCGGCGGAGCTTGGCGGAGACTGGGCGCGAGCTGCGCGGGGGTCTGCATGAGCCTGGGTCCCCGCGCGAGCCGGCGTGCTGAAGCTGCCGGAGGGGTCCGGCGGCGCTTGTGGACGTGTGTGCACGCGCATGTGGGCTCGGAACGGGCGCCCGGTGGGTCCCGGCAGCTCACGGGAGGGAGGAGGGGCGCGGACCCGAGGCGTGTGCTGCGGGGGCTGGCGGGAGCTGCGGGCCAGTGCGTTGCGGGCCATGTGTGTGTCCGCGTGTGTATCTGTGTGTGTGTATGCATATGCATGCTCGCGTGTGCGCGTGCACAACGTGCGAGCCCGAGGGGAACAATGCGGCTCTCCGCGGGAGGGGCTCGGGGCAGACCCGCCGCCCCCGGTGGGACTGGTGCCTTTCGCCAGCCTGGGGCTGAAGTGCCGCTCCCTCCCGCCTCTGGGCCGCGGGATCCGGTTTGGCTTTTTTCCCACCCCCGCCGGAGGCGTCTTCAATCGAAGGTGCTATCGAGACTGTGCTGCGGGTTCGGGCGCCTGAGCTCCTCGGCCTCGGGTCCGAGTGGTCACTGCAAGGTGGCTGTCGCCGCTGCTCAGTGACTGTGCCCGCCACCAACCACTTTTTTCTTTTATTTTTTTGTGAATAAGACTCTCCTTTATTGTCACATGATATCCCTTCCCTCCTCCCCTGCACATTCATAAATCCGGTGCCTGCCTTGGCTCCTTTCATTCAGAGCTGCCATTAGCCTAGGTAGCTCTGTTGCGGGCCTGGGCTCAGGGAGCCGGTGGGCAGCTGAGGGGAGGTGCCCCTTAGGGAACTGCAGTGCTTGTCTGTGGGGGTTGAGGGCTGCGGGTAGCCAGCGCCGGAGGTCCGGGGTCTTCTGCCCCTGCGAGCATTGAGCCTCATTGTAGAGGGGAAGTGACTCAGGGCTGGGCAATTGAGACGGCTTTTCTTACAGCAGGTGACAGAATACAGTGCTCTACTCTTAAGCATCCACTGACTTTTATTTTAATGCCTCTTTACCCTTTGGCATCTGCTGTTGCCAGGCTGGACAGGAGGGGAGGTTGGAAGGGTTGGTGTCTGGAAAAGGGAATTTCCTTTATCTGGGTCCCTAGGGAGCTTTGACTGTAGTAAGCCATGGTCTACTGACAGTAGGTCGCTGGAGAGGATCCTGCCTGGTGAGCAAGTCCTCGTGTCCCAGCGCATCTAGGGATCTTTTTATTTTAGACATTTTGGTATGCCTTCATAGGCTGTGCTGTGGAATGGTAAGATGAAAGTTAGTTGTGTTTTTAGGGTTAAAATAGAGGGAAAGGAATACGTTGCTATTTTTGTGGGTCTTTTGTGTCCAGTGCACACAAATGGCTGCAGTAGCCAGTGAGAGAAGGTTGCCATGCTCCCTGTGTGCCTCAGCATTCTTGGGAATTGCTTTGACCACCCTAAATTGGATTCATTGGCTCTGTCCCTTGGGATTAGCCTAACCTCTTCCATTTTACAACAGCATGTCAGCTTTGCATCCTACCCCCTCTGGAATGCAAAGCAAAAGGAGTTTGGATGGGATCACCAGCAAGAAATCTCTCTATTCCAGGCTCTCAGAGCACTTCAGCATGGAACTGGTGGTCCCTACTGCCTCTGAAACCCAGTTGATATTTGAGGACACATTCTGTTTTCATTCAGAGAATCAGAAAGCTGTGAGGTGTTACAAGCCCACTGCAGAAATGGCCTTCTTGGGATTACTTTTAATGTGATGACCTTGGCATGAGACGAGATGTCTGGTACTAAAACGGCTGCTTAGGTTATAAACTGCCATTTGTGGACACGACCCTTTATATTGTTCAATGTTCTTATGTAATGACCCATCTGAAGAAATTCCTTTTAATTGTTAGTGCCAGGAAGGTTTCTCTCTATGAGTTACAGAGCTTGCTGTGAGTGCTTTTTTGTTTTTATTTTTGCCACCACTGTCTGGAAGCTCAGAGCTAAAATTACTTCTTGGTTACAGTGGCCATGTTAGCCTATGCTTTTGCTAGATTTATTTGCCCCTCTGTATGAATTTTGATCTTCTATTTTCTCTTCTAATGGTTTTATCTGAGGTCCCTGAGATACCTGTTGGAAACTGGCAAGGTAGATGTGTGACATCAAACTTGATACGTAGGGGAGATACAGTTGTACCTTAGATAAAGGGAGTTTTGATAGGCTAAATATATTTAAGACTTTTATTAAAGATTCAGATATTTAAGTATTTGTTACATCTAGTCTCATAAGTCAGAATCTTGGAACAGGTATACTTGAACTTAATTTACAAAAATAGTAAATTTCTGTCTTCTAATTTTTTTCCACATCAGTTTAAAACAACTCTCCAGTAAATACACAGTTATTCAGGAAAGCTTCAATGCTCTTTTCACTGGTGGGCCTAAAAAATAGTTTCCATTATAGAAAATACTTAACCTTCTGCTTTGGTCCCAGTCCAGAGAGAAATGCAAGATTTATAACACTGCAGATCTATTAAAAAAATACAACGTAAAAAGAACATCAGCAAATTATTCAAAATGGTCTTTTGTACATGGGAGTGGAAATTTTTTAATCACACATATTTTGTCTGTATCTTTAAAGCATCTGTTCGTGACTTTGAACGATTTGGAAATTTGCAGACAAAATGAAGAAACTTCTCAAGCAAGCTGCAACTCAGGAGACATCGGACTGCCATTCAGCTTTCTGTTTTTTCCTTACAGGAACTCTTCTCTGCAGCGCACGTATCTTGCTGAGAATAGATTTGCAGCTTTGCCCTCAGTCATATTTTTCCTTATTTTTAAAATGTTTCCTGTCTTTTAGAAAAAGGCTTAAATATTTTTTGCTGAGCTATTTCAAAGAAATTACAGACATCAGGACTCTCATGTCTAAATACTTGAGCTTACATCCTAAAGATAAGAATACTCTTCTGTGAAACCCAATACCGTCATCACACTTTACAATATTAAGAATAACTCCCTGATGTCTTTAACACTCAGTCTCAATTGTTGAGTCTTGCATAACTGGTTATTTCAGCCAGGTGCCGATCAGATCTAGCATTAAATACATTGGTAATGTATGCTGAAGGCTCAAGGTTGAGCCATTTGCTTACTTTCTGATCTAAGGCAACATTTTTACCTATCTTACCTGGGGTTTATCTCAGTGAATAAACTGGGGGTAACTCTTACCATTTTGTGAAGTTCCTGTGAAAGTTAAATGAGATAGCCCACATAAAACTTACAGGATAGCACCAAACCAAAAATATGTGTCTAAGTGAGTTTTTACAAGACACTGAACTACAGGCTCAGCTTGCGAATTTTCAAATAATCCTGTGAAGTATTACCCCATGTAAATGAGGAGGCAGCTTAACTGGAGTTACTTAACCCATGACCAGCAAAATATTTTTTATGTCACTTACCTATTTAGTCTTCTCAAGAATCCTGATGTAGATGGTATTATATTACCCCCATGTTTAGATGGGGAAACTAAGGCACAGAGAAGTTAAGTAATTTGCTCCAGAGTCATACCATTAAGTATTTGAAGGAGCTGAGATTTGGCACCCCCACTGCCAGATCTGGAAGGTTTGGATTGTTTTTAACTGTGAAGCACTGTCTGAGAAGGGGTTATGGGGCCAGCCACTAGTATTCTGACTTCAGAACGCAGGTGTTTCTGCCAGGCACGCTGTATTTAATTCTGAATTGGTGACAATTTATTGTTGTCATACTTTTTCCACTTCCCTTATCTTCGCTGAAAATGATGAGTCACATACTGAGTCAAAGTAATTCAAATGAATTTGAGTGTGAGAATTCTGTGATACCCTTGGTATGAATTCAGAATTATCACAGAATATTAGTTCTAAATTCATTGAAATAATAGTTGTGGACACTAAATGCAGTACAAGTATTGATTTTTTTTTTTTTTGGCACTAGTCTGGAAAAAGGGATATTTCTACTTTACATGAGTGAAATCCTTAAATGTTAGAGTTGACTGTGCTTAATGAGAATCTTGGTCCATCCCTCCTAAAATCTTAGAAGACAAAACAGGAAACTTGAAAAGACCTTAATGAGCTTGTGAGCCAGGACATTGTCATTGTTTAAGACCACTGTCATTACAGAAAGTCATCATACCAAGTGCCTACTGCAGGGAAGCAAATTGTTTGGTTTTAGGCCTGAACTAACCTCTTTGTCTGCCAGGTTGGTTTTTACAGGCATTTTAACCTTTCTGGCTATTGGTGTTCCTGTCTACTTTGCTGTTCCTTTAGCCAATAAAATACACCAAAAAAAAAAAACCAGTATGACTACCAAAATTACTGTGTCCCTGAAGTCTGCTTACTCTTGCTCTTTATTCTTTTTTTCCTTCCCTTCTCCAAAAAGTGAAATTCTGCTCATTTCTCTCAATCAGCTCTGAGCCATTCCTTTTATGAACCTCTCCTAGACTTTCCCATCTCACTCCCACTGTCCAAATCAAAATCGAGGACCACCATTTAGAGTTGGGCTTACCCTCAGCTAGCTTCTGTAAGCAGAGTATAGCTTTTTGGATTCAGGGTTATCTCTGCTGGCTAGTTTTCTAGTTGTTGACGCAATACCATTGGGCATAACATGGTTGCTTAATAACTGTCTATTGGACAAAAAATGGATTTAACTTTTAAAAATGTGGTTTTGCCCCTGCAGACAAATGCAAGTACAGTTGTATTTGGTTAATTTAGGGTATGTAAGAAATGCACTTATGAGAAGTCTGTGTTTACACGAAGCCTTTAGCATGTTTCATGGAAATTGGGTACAGAACTCTGTGGCAATGATGATCTGTGATTGACAACTCAAAACCATTTTGATTCTAGTCACTGTTGTGGGAACTGGGTAGTAGAAGACCTTGAACTCCATAAGTGGAGCCTGTGTTTCTGCCTCTGCAGGAGAATCTCTGTAGAAATAACAATATTCTCGGTTTGCAGTAGCTTCAGGGTTCTGATGGAGTCTTCACACTTGAAGTTGGAGACAGCTGTGCTGATGAATTCCAATATTGGCATAGCTCCTTTATTCTGTGGGCCTGATCAGAAACACAATCTAACAGAAAATCCTCAGCAATTGAACAAGATGATAACAGAGGCAGAGCAGGAAGTTTGAGTGTGTGTGGTTGTTTGTTTTGGCCTGTTTTCACAAATAAATTAGGCTTTTTTTTTTTTAAAGCACTAGTCATAGTGATAAACTTCTAATGTATTTCTTTTTAACTGATACTGAAGGTTAGAACACTGATGATTTTTGGAGGCATTTTCTAGGGTTTTTTTGTCACCGATGTGAAAGAAACACTGCTCTGGCACACAATGCCATGTGCATTTTCTGTACGCTTTCCCTGGCTGGGCAGGAAGGATTGTTACGCTGCTTGACGTGTCCCATGTCAAGGAAGGGCGGGGGTCAGGCCAGCATCTTAGTAAAAATACTTGATATTAACTGGCATAGGAGTTCACTGGGGAACAGCTGTTTTGTGACTTACTCACTTCTCAGGTAATCTTTATCAACAGTGAGTTCACATGTGGCTTATTGTGCCCATGATAGCAAATTATGCTTATTTATGCTACTCTCCAAAGCATGGTTGAATATTTATTTGAAAATAGAATTTCTGTGTATGCTTGCACTGAGAGCAAAGATGAAGAAATGGATTTTGACATCACCCTAGCATTTAACACTTGTGATTATAAAGAGATTAGAATAATATGGGCAGCTCCTAACATGAATGGCTTTGGCTCCTCTGGCACTAAAATGCTTTTTCAAATCTGGCTGTTTTCTTTCTACATGTATTCCCTGTGGCTTATTCATAAATACTAAAAACTTAATCCAGGTTAAGTTTTTAAATTGTCTTTCTTCATCTAGTATCTGCTTTTTCGTTTTCATTGTTCCTTTTATTTCTTTTTCTCATTGCATTGCTTTGGCTCTGACATCCGTTATTGATTTTTCAGAAAAACACTATGTTGTATTTGTACCCTAACTTAGAATGCATTGGGAAAAAAAGGGTGGCTCACCCTTTCTACATGTGTGGGAATAGTAGGTTATTCACCCTTATATGCCCTAGCAGAGTGCTTTCTGTGAACATTTATTGATTGGTTAAAGTAAACATTCATTAATTGAGAAATAATTTTATCTTATTCCAGTGGTTTCCAAAAATTCAAACAATAATTCACACTATACCTTCATCCCCAAAGACTTTGAAGTTGCTTTTTGAAAACTACGAGGCAAGGGAGTCTGCTGTAATAGTAGTGGAAGAAGCATCCACTTTGGTGTCGCACCCTGCCTCTGCCTTCTAGTTGGGGGTGCTGGCAGGTGTCCTTAATCACAAGCCCTGGTTAAAGTAAATTAAATTCATTCTGCCAGTCACCTCTTAGGCTGTTAAAAAGTGGAACTGAAATACATAGAAAAAGCATTTTACCGTAGCACCTAATAAATGAGAAATTCACTGGCATTTAATCACCACTGGTAGGTCTCACATTATAATGCAAAGTATCATTTATTTTCATAATTTATGAGGCAGAGACTCTGTGAACTATTTTGGCCTCGTATAACATTTTGAGATTTTCACTCTACACCAAGAGGGTTGAAGTATTTGCTCCAGAGGTTTGTGGGAGAATTAGAGCCTAGAAATCAGGTTCTGCTTTTCATTTGGCTTTCCACTGGTGTCTAGATAACCCCTTTGTTCTATACTATGTTACCTAACACGCAGCTACTTTTGCCTTCTACTCAATGAGCCAAGTTGGCTATGTGTTTTGAGATTTTATGTCTCTTCATAGCTTCTCTCCTCTCACCAGGAGTGTACTTACTTCTGGTAGCCTCCTTGACTCTCTTGCCATCCATGTAGTCTAGAAATCCTTAACAACAGCCTTCATCTTGTTTGTAAAACAAGACTTGGTAGACTTGATAGGACTGGGAATTCTAGGAAGGAGTAAGTTTAATGACTTGCTTTATCTACTTACAT
>PVIJ01001994.1:58537-168596 GCA_004024925.1 Scalopus aquaticus
CTCGCCGCGCCACACCTCTGGCCTGTACCCCAGCTTGTATGTATTAAAAAAAAAAAAAAAGAAAAAGAAATACACTGCTGAGGGGAGCAGCCGGTGAGGCAGGAGAGGTCTGCCTCACCATGTGGGATTCTCCCTGGCTGGGCATCGAACTCGCATCGCGCTGCCGACAGCTCCACAGCTCAGCGCTCAACCGCTGTGCCACCAGGGAGGCCCAATGCTGTCATTTTTTCCCTAGGCTCAAAATTCCAAAACAGGTCAGCTCCACCATAGTGGTGTGCGCTGGCTCGTCTCACTTCTGGCCCTGAAGGCCTAAGGGTTGTCTTCCCTTAAATCTGTGTGTGAAGATTTCAGATGGGGGAGCCTGCTGTTAGTAAATCAGCTTTGAGATCCTTATTGTCCATTCTCAGATGTCTTTTATATTAAGGAAAATTAGGGGCACTATAGGTGCCGATTTGGAGTGTGGTAGACTAGAAATCTAAAGAACTTGACTTTAGAGTATTTTTGATTCCTAACTGCAAAACAATACGTAAATTATTTTGTTGCCTAAAATAAATAATAGTGGGGATGAGATTTGAGGAGAGGGAGCAATGAGTTGATGCGTGCCCACCACGTGCCTTTGGCTTGGTGCACTTAATGCACTAGACCCTGATCTGCTAGACAGTGCCAGAGTGGGTGACTCAGAGGAGTCTCTGCTCTCAGTGAGCTTATCTTCTGAGGCCTTAGCCACTTCCTGTGCCTTAAGGGTAAGGGTATGAGGACAGTATACTCTTGACAGTTGACTGACCCAGTGATGTTTTTCCCTCTCCTCCATCTGCAGGGTTTCTTCTAGAGCTCTGACTTAGAAATTCAAGCTTTCAGGTTCCTAGATTTGGGGTGGGGGAGCATCAAAGGAGCTCCTTGCCCTGTCCAGAATCCCCTAACAAACTCTTCAAGTCATTTTAAGGGTGTGTGCGCGCACACATGTACGCGACGTGTGGCATATAAATGTGCATGGGCACATTCACATGTGGGTGGAATGTGTTGGACAGTCCAGCATTCATAGATTGAGGCCGATGGAAAGGTTCTGAGAGGTGAAGTTTCTTGCTGAGGTCCCAGCAGGGTTTGTTATTTCTAACCCAGGTCCTTTGACTTCAGGTCCTTTGTCTGTGGAACATAACATGTCATGACCTTACTCTAAGCCTCAGTCTTCTAGAAAAAACTATTATGTGTGTACAGATTGATTTATATTAGGATTTTGTAAATACCTCAAAATCGTGAGGTGATGTTTCTCCCTTGCATTGCCTTTTTTTTTTTTAAGATTTATTTATTTGTGCTTACAAGAACTGGGGTGTAGGCCAGAGGTGTGGGGTAGTGAGAGGATTCAGTAGATCTGTATCTCAGATCTACTGATACACACTGCTGGAGGGGAGCATGGGCAAGTGCCATGTGGGAAGCTTCCGGGCCTGGGATGAAACTTAGTGCTGCAGTGGCTGCGAATAGCTTCATGGTGCTGCGACTTAACCCCATGTTCCACCAGGGAGGCCCCTCTCCCTTGCATTGCTTTCCAGCCCTGTGGAATAGGGAGCTAGTGCCCGTTCAGTGGCCTTTTCTGTGCTGATAGAAAAAAGTGACTTTTGGGGAAGGAGAACTAGCCACCTGCCTTACCCTTGATGGAAAGCATGTGTGAACAGAATGACTAGTAAAGCCCAATATCCTGTTCCTGTAGTTTAGCCCAGATGGGTTAAAAAAAGCATTAAACTTGAAATTTTTGAGGAGTCTTATAAAATAGGGGTTTGGATTCTGGAAGGCCTGAGTTTATGCATTTGTAACAAATTCTCAGATATTTCTGGTCCATTGGAACACACTTTGAGCAGCAAGAATAAGGATCTGTCTATGGCTGTGATGGTTGTGAGCTAACAGCTGCCAGGTTTGTCTTCATTTGCCCAAGCAATAATGAAAAGTGGTCTTCACACGTTTGGCATTTGGAATTTATTGAAGCTCATTGGACACAAAGGTCGTGTTTATACACTGAGAGCTACTATCACATACCTGCACTTCCCTGCCCCTGGCAGGACTTCTAGCTTGATCTTAGATGGGAATGTGCTGAAAGAAGTTTTTATTTATTTATTTATTTATTTATTGGATTAAAAATGTTCTTGCTGAATGCCTGGAGGTCCAAAAGCTCCTTACACCAAGTGAAATCTGAGGTCCAGTGCTTTGTGTGCAATGTCTGACAGTCAGCTGGCATTCTGCACCTTCCAGACAAATCAGTCTTGTACAGAAGGCCCGCTGCCCTGGGAAGCAGGCACACTCAGCCCTAGAAGAAATCACAGGAAGTAATTAAACAGAAAAGGTCAGAGAAAGAGGAAGTGGTTGTGTTGTTTCTGATGCGAATAGCATTGTTGTTCCTGGGGATCAAGATGATGATGTTTAAGTCTCCTGGAATGTGACTGCTTGGGGATTTGATTGTATTTGAATTGCAACCCTTTTAGTTTATTCTTTTAGACAGCAATCTAGTTAGGAAATGAATTGCTTTTAGGTCTTATCAGGAATCCCCACGTGCCTAAGCAGAAGTCTTAAGCTGGGAGTTGCTTATAGCTTAGCAAATTGCACTTAAATGAAATGAATGTCAAGACTATTAGAGGTTAATTTTAGGTGTCTGGAGTTCTCTCTAATTCTCTTGATTAAACACTTTAACATAATAGTTTCCTTAATTGGAATAATGACGGAATATTAGCATGCATATTAAACCATTTACCCAAATTTGAATAGGGTTAAAATGCAAATTATCCATCACTTGTCAGTGCTTACTCTTTAGAGATAATTCCTGGTGAGAGATGGGGAAGAGACTGGAATAAAAATCTGCATGGGGCTTTCTACTTGAAGTAGCATTGCTAGGAAAGCCAAAAATAGATGGGAGGACTGCAGTAAGGGAGATACCCCTTGCTTCCAAGAAAAAGAAATGCTAAATGTGCCACACTGCTTGTGATAGTAACAGTTGCAACATGGAGGTGGATATAATGGGATATCTGCAGTGAGCTGACTGTAGACCCCTTGGTATCTTTATTAGCTGGTCATAATGTAACCGGGCTGAGTCCAAAGTCCAGTGGAGGTTGTGCCCCCTGGAGGGGGTTTGCTGATGAGAATGAGTAGCGCCAGGGAAAATGCTAAGTTTGCAGTTGGGGATGGAGAGTCTGATGAGAAATAAAAGGGACTGAAGGAGAAGGGGCAGTAGAGTCCTCATGATGTAGGAATAGAGGCATCAGCGGCAGAAAATGTAGCCGCCAAGATTGAGAGTTTGGAAATGAGATGCCAGAAGTTTTTGAGCTGCCGGGATATAGTTTCGGATTGAGCGTTTTTGGAATCCTTGGTGACTTTGGGACCAGCGACTCTGGAGGCTTTGCGACTTTGGGACCAGCGACTCTGGAGGCTTTGCAAGTAGCCGAGCGAACGGAAACTGCTCCCCGTTTTGTCTTTACTGCAGCCGAAGGAAGAAGGCAGAGGCCCGAAGCTGGCGCCTTCCTGAAATGTGTGAGTGCAGTCTGATGGGCTGTCTGGCCGCTGTAGTTGCTATTTGCAGTTTTGCTGGCCTGATGCTGTGCTGGAGCATCACGGCAGTTTTGGGAACATGTCCAGTTGCGTCCTGTGTCGTCCTCGTGAGTTGGAACCTGGTCTACAGTCTGTGGCGCATATGCAGAAGAAGGGAGACACCATTTTGGAAATGTGGCCTATTGTTTGGAAGAAGAGCTCCACACATCAGCAGTGGCGGGAAGAAGCCACCTTTGTTACTTTTCTGGGACTTAAAGGACTGGACATTGATTTAAGTAAGGTAAATGGCCATATGTTGACTTTAGTAATTCTTTGCTTTTTCCGTTTGTTAAGTAAATCCCAGTTTTGTAGTTCTCTAAACCTGAGTAGTCTTGCAAATGAGCGCGTGGGTGCAGAACCAAGATAGTAATCGGTAAACAGTTGGGGCACTGCCTTTGCCTAAGTTTAAAAGGCCCCATTTTCCCGGTATCAATATTTTTCTTTCAGAGGTAGGTTGGTAAAAGACGCAGCAGTTTCCAAACAAGTGGCTGAGAACCCATAGATACCACAGGTGTTGTTTATGAACGAGTTCATAATGTCACCCATATGTATTTCAGTGTATATAGCTGCATTTATAGAATAATGTACTACAGCTCATTCAAATACAGAATTCACAGTGGATATTTGTTACATGTTTTTCTTAACTCACAGTTATTAGGAAATACAGCTGTAAGCCGTGTGGAGGGGAACTGGTTCCTGAATTTCTCCCTTTGAGTCTGCACTTGGCAATAGTTGCTGTGTCCCACATTCTGGATGTGAGAAAGTGTAAGGGCAGGAAGACTCAGAGCACAGGTTGTCTATGGAGCTGCACAGAACGGTCTAAAGGAAAGTAGTTCTGGAGCCCTCGGGTGGCTTTTTATGCTTTTTAATGGTTTCTTGTGGAGAGGCAATCAGGTATAGGGCAGGCAAAGGGGCCGGGGGAGCCTGGAGGCTGGCAGGCCTCCCAGCCCCCCGCAAATCTTCACTCTCTCAGGCTCCCTGGCTGAGTCTTATGGCCTCTGCTGCACCCAAAATGGAAGGTTCTCTGCTTCTCCTTTGTCTCTGCTGCTGCTTCTTGCTGCTGCTTCCTCTGCTTATAAGCCCAGTCTCTGGCCCAGGTGTGCCCACTCACACAGGCCCACACCCTACTCCAGGTGCCCACCATCAAGCATACACGTAGGCCTGCAGAGGGCCATCTGAGGGGAGGGTGGAAAAACATGACAATTTTCTCATTTACCCTATAAAAAAGAAATGTCGTCCTATAGGGGATGGATCTGCAGAGGGTGTGCGTGTACTGGGAAGTGATGAGGTGGACTCTGAGGGAGAGCAGAAGCCAGTTTAATTGGAGGTGGACAAGGGAAGTTGAAAATTAAGACATCTCTAGAGAGACTTGGCATAAAGTTAGGTCTTCTGATTAAAGGAGGGAGAGCTTGCGGGGAGTGAGTCTTGCCTGTCTTCCAGCTCTTCTCTGCTTCCACCCTGGCAGTCAACATTGTCTAATACTTGTGCTGTGCCGCCCACAACTCTTTATTGAAAACAGGCTACACCCAACACTGAAAGCCTGGGAATGGATACCAAGTAGCAAAAATGATGGTATCTGGTTGCCATGTGTACTTAGTTCTGGGAGTCAGGAAATGGGGCTCCCATTTCTTTGCCACTAACCTGCTTTATGACCTTAGGCAAGGGGGTGGGCTCTCTGGACTGTGCCTTATCATCTCTGTAGTATATAGGGCCTTAATAATATATAAATATTGAAGGGATCTTTCAGTTCCGAATATTGTTAGGAGGGTGAATGTTAAATTTTTAATTTTTTAAAAAATTATTGGCATAATATTCCTTTTTTATAGAGAAAAAATACAAAGAGGAGATTAATATACCTTCTGCTTCACCAGCCAGGGGATGGTTCACTTTCAACAAGATGGTACTTGAATTTTGGCGCACTCAGATAAAGACAGTGTGGCATTTGGGGGGGCAGAGCACGTCAGGCAAGAGTGGGGAGGAGGCACCTCATGTTTAAGGGTTTCTTCCACAGGCAGGGATACAGCTCTGGGATTAGGCTGGGGAGCTCAGTGAAAGCTGCTTGAGTGGGCAGAGGCTAACTTTGGGCAACTATTGATTGCCAGGCCAACAGAGTAGGTATTTGGAATTTTGTTCTTTAGGTAGAATGGAGTTGTTTAAGGTTTTGAAGCCAGGAGATGAAGTGATACATTGGTAAAATTAAACTAGTTCAAGGGTGCAGACTGGGCTGGAGTCTGGGAGGCCCCTGTAATTGTGGCTCTGCCAGAACTGGGTGGGGCTTTTCTGTCTGGCTTGTATTGAATGCAGTGGGCTGTATTCAGCTTAGAAACCATTGTTCCAAAGAGGGTTTCATTATGTTTATTGGAAGATGGTCAAGGGGGCCATGGACTTCAGAACAAAATTAACCAGCTTACTCTGTAGATCAAACTGACAGCCTGGAAATAACCCAAGTGAAGGATTTTTGTATTTTTGTTTTCAGTGTTGTTATTCCTGCAGAATGCAGCACTGGTCAGTTGAAATGCCAACAATAAAGTGGTTGCAACTTGACCGTAAAATTATAGAGCTGCAGACTATCTTAGGAAAATACCAGCTCAGCTGCCTTCTTTTTACACGTACACAATCCAGAGAGGTGGCGTGACTAACCCAGGGTCGCACGACTGGTCGGTGGTATGGGATCTGTTATCGAGAAGATGTCATCTGGTCTTGATGCCTGTCCTGTTTTGGGTGCTATGTTAAACATTCATGACAGTTGCTCAACTTGTTGAACTCTCAGGAGACAGGAAAAAGATGGTAGAAAGTTCCTCTATTCATATAAACTTAGCCCCTGTGGAGGAAGCATCAACACTGAACAGACTGCTGGCCCTGGTCAGCCCCCGTACGAGGTTGATGAGGATGGGTTCCTGTGCGGCTTGCCTACAGATGGCAGATAAGGGTCCCAGGTATGGCTTCCACATGTGTTTCAAGGATTGGAGGGTAGAGAGTGAAGGCAGAGGAGGGCCTCCTGCAGCTTGCTGTCCTGGGAGTGGAGAAGACAAGCCCATGATGAACATTTGAAATACATGGGACATTCCAAAGATTTTGCATCTGGACAGTGGCAAAAAAAAAAAAAAAAGTAATGAAACATTACGTAGGCTTGTTCTTCCTCTCCAGCTTCAGTGCCTTCTGTTCTCCTGTGTTTGCTTTTGATGTTAACTGCCAAGGCAGTGTGGTCATAGACAGCAGGAAGTAATATTTGATATGCAGGTCTCCTGGGGGAGGGTAGGTGGATGCCAGCATGGGTAGGGTGGTGGTTTGGGCACATTACTGTGAGAACTCCACACACTTCTAAGCCAGCAGGTGTTATTACAGCAAAGAGAAAAAGGGAAGAGCTGACCTGCTGATCACATCATGAGTGCTTTTTACTGGTAAGTTTTTACTTAAAAGTTTTTTAGAACTACTGTCCCATAGGTTAAGTCCAGATAACATTGGCATTATCCTCTGCCAAATCACACAGCTTGTTAATGTTGTGGCCAAGGGTACCTAGAAAGGAGGCTTAAGGAAGAATGAAAACAATCCCCAAACCAAAGCACCATCCCAGAGAGCCTGGGTCCCTCCAATAGGCTGTATAAGGACACACCCCACTTGGCCATGATGAAACTTGATCTGTTTCCTAATGCTGCTTTGAAACTTTCAGTCAGAGCCCCCCTGGGGATAACAGGATTCACACTGCTTGTGTAGGATAGGGAACTTATATTTAAAAAACCTCCTCCCCTACCCCCCCTCTGTTTTCCCTGGTTTATCTCCTTTAGTTGGGCATTCTTTTTCCTCAGAGGAAAGGATCCCTGTGAACCTCAATATTCCATCGTGGAGTTTCAGGCCCCTCAACCTAGTGCTTTTGCATCATCCAGAGAATAGGCTGGTTTGGTCATAAATGGTTTACCTGCAAATCTCCCACATTCTTCTTGTTCAGGACCCACCAGGAGAATTTGACAGGTGTGGTCCACCTGCATCCCCTAGTTTGCAGCCAGAAATGGCCCTGTCCTCCCCCAACTATCCTAACAGAGACAATTTATCCACAGAACTGGAGGCCCTGACGTGGAACCTATTCTGCCTTGGCTTTGGATGCTCTCTAGGACATAGCACTCTTGCATCTTTCCACTTGTAGCTTTCTCATCCCAGACCACTTCAGTTAGAATTTTGCCCCTACCCCCTGTACCTATATTAAACCCAGGAGATTTTAATGTGGCCTTAACTGCCCCAGAGTTGGGGAGGGGGAAACCCCCGATGAAACCCCGAAGGTTGTGATTAATCTACAGGGAATTGAGCGGCCATATTTACTCTTTGCAAAGATCCCCCAGCCCGTCACTACCCATCATCAGTCCGGAGCAGTCTATAGAAGGGCATGCCCAAGGCAGGGCGCCCGGCAGTGTTGGCCCTTCCTTCCCTGCCCTGTCCTCTTGGCTCCATTGCATTCACCTTAGATAACAAATAATCTCCTAGGGAGGAAGATACCAAATTGATGTGACATGTGAAGTGAGATCATAAGAGACAATAAAAAATAAAGTAATTGTTGATGCAAGGAGGCTTTATTTAATCAAATTCTACAGCAGATGAAAAAAATCACCTACAGCTGCCCAAAATTGCAACTGTTTTTTATTATTTCTAAAAAAGTTTTGGCTGAAACTTTAAAAGTCCTATTAACTTTTTTCAGAAGTTTTCCTTGGTGATGTAACAGATGCCTTTAGGATATGAATTTAACTGTTTTAATGGTTAAGTAGAAAATATCGGACTGTTTTTTAATCCTCCCCTTTTTTGTGGAGTGGGGCCAGTTATTTTACAGGGAACAGAAACAGTTCTTGAATTTGATTTTTGACAAAGCTTTGTTAATGTAGGACCAGTATTTGCTCCAATATAAAGAAAAACAGAACTATAGAATCATGCTTTTACCTAGACATGAAAATACATTGACTTAAAACAGATGTCTCTAACTGAAACTGATGCTAGTATTTAAGATTGTAGCTTGTCACCCAGAAGTGTAGCACTGCATGCAAATGTGTGGAAGACTGAAAAATTGTTTTAATTATCTTAGGAGAGAATGGAAAGGGCCTACTTAAAAATGGGACAGTCTTATTATACAATAGTGTGTATCTACTTAATGCCTCTGAACCCCACATTTAAAACAATTTAAAATTATAAATTTTGTTATATGTATCTTGCTACAATTTTTTTTAAAAAAGGGAATAAGTCAACTAATGACTTAACAAGGACTCAGGCTTCTTTCCAGAATAACGATGGCCTGAACACAACTGTCTGGGCCTCTGGTCTCAGCCACTGAATCTCCTATTTATTTCACATTCCCTTAGCAGATTTCTAGCCTCCCTAACCATTCCTGCCTAGCTCTCCTTCCATGCTGCCATCCTCTGTCCCCTGTCCCATCCCCAACCCCTTAGAAAATCTCCCTTCACCAAAGTTTGAGGCAGATGGGCTTTTGAGAATGGGCTGGTGGTACCCTAAGTCATATATCTCCTCAAGGTTCCTGGAGTTGACCAAGAATGTGTATGTTTCTATCTGTACTGATGTGTCTTGACACCGGGTTGGAACCTCTGCGAAAGTTCTAGAAGTCCAAGCTTTGCGGCTGAGCTGATCTTGGTTGTGGGTGGTATGGGAAAGGGACCCTTCTCAGACATAGTGACTGGCGTTGAGGGGTGTCTGGCTCAGTAGTGACCAAGCCCTGTGGCTTTGGGCGGCTGTGTCACATCCGCAGCCCGGTGGTTCTCAAGGGCAGTAAGAATGCCAGCTCAGAGGCTGTGACAGCCATGTGGGATAATCATATAAAAAGTGTAGTGCTGTCACACACATATACAGACCAAGCAAGCACATCAACCCTTCCTTCTTTCCCCGTCTGGAAGTGAAAGGATTTGTAATCTGGCAGAAGAAACTAAGAACCACCTAATTCAATTCAAACAAACGTGTGAGAATGAATAGGTGCTGCAGTACAGGCCTGTGAGAAAACAACGTGTTCTTTGGGAATGTTAGGTCCTTGTTTTGGTTGTTTACAAGACTTGAGGTTTCTCTCCTTAAGTAGTTTTATTAGTAGCATGTTGGTGTAAATTAAATCGTTAGTGTTTCTGAGGTGGCATTCCTCTGGAGTGGGAATATTAGAGTCTTCTTAGGTAACCTTTGTGAATTTTTTAATAAAACTACACACTAACTCTTACCAACAAGTCCTCATTCTTGATGGTTGAAAATCTGTACTCATTCATAAACTTTATAGGTTTGACACTTTCTGGCCTTGGGAACACTTGAGTCACCACATTTGATACTTAACTTGCCAGTCTCCTGTCCGCTAGAAAAAACAAATGTAGTGAACCACTCTGATAAGCTTTGGGGATGAGGTTGCTGGTGGTGAGGACACATTTGTTCCTGTGAAAGCAAGTCCCTCCCACCCCCCAGCCCCCAGAGATTGAAATACAGGATCTGAATAGTCTACCAGTTCAGGGAGCTGAGAGCACACCCTGTTCTGCCACACTGGGTGGCCCTTCAGTTTCTGCCCAAACACTTCCGTGATATGCGCACCACATTCCCCGGTGATTTGGGCCTGCGGCTCTGATATCTGCGCTAGCTAGTTCTTCTGTGGAACCACTGTCCTGCGCAGCAGCAACACTCAGCTCCCATGTTGCAGCTGCCCTGCTGATCCAGAAAGGCTATGTCTCCTCTCTTCCCTTCGGCTGGCCTAGACATCATCCTTGCCAGTGTTCCGCATCAACCATCTCTCTCAGAAAGTCAGGGGCCCTGGACTGGAGATGTTTTTCCAGAAGCCTCAGCCTCTTGGACACTGGGTGCCTGCCTTTCTTCATGTAGTCTAGGGGGGCTTGCGCGTCGCAATCAGTATAAAGGCAGGCTGATTGAATGGAAAACGTTCCTCATGCTGAGCCCCTGCCTTTGAATTTCCTTTTAATGGACAAGTTGATTCCCAGCAACTTTGGTGGACTTTGGAGGAGTAGTATCTTAGAGGGTTTGCAAGAGCAGACATCCAGCCCCAAAAAGAAAGCTCCCCCACCCCATGTCATCCTGGAACTTGACTGGGCATCCTCTTGGCTCTTGGCTTATTGGACAGGTTGGAGAAAGGTGTTCGAAGGGAGCTGTCCACTTCTATATGGAAGACTCTAGTCTTTCGTTTTCCCTGGGTGGTATTCTTTGGAAGGGGCAAGTGGTCCAGGAGAGCTGAGTGAGTTGCTTGTACCTCTAAAACTGTTGTTTCTTGAAGCTAGTCCTGGGCCACCTACTCAGCATCAGTAGACTGGAGGGCTTGTAAAAACAGAGAAGTCAGTGGCCCACCCAGAACTCCTGGATCAGCTGCCCTGGATGTGTGGCTCAGGGAATCTGCATTTTTGAAAAGCTCCTCAAGTGATTCCTCTGCCTGCAAATCAGCTTTGAGATCTACTTCCTAAATTATAATTACATTCTTGACACTCATTTTCTTAAATATCCAACTACTGAGTACTCAGAAATCATAAAGGCTACCTTTGTGCCTTACTCCAGCCACCCAGTGCTTTTAATAGTTCCTGAGTGTGTTTACACAATCTGCATTTTATGAAGTCCATAAAGACATATTTACCCAACACGTTACAGATGCTCCAAAGGTCAGCTTTCTTCAATTTATATGAAAGACACTTAACTAAAAGTCAATTAACACTAAGATAGAAGCCAATTAAGGCAAGGAAGTGAGCTGTTCAGGCCCACATACCATCCGTAACTTTTGTCCCCTATTGTAGCTTAGATTTACAAGTCCTTTCAAGCCAGTTACTTCATGCAGCCTGTGTGTGTGGCCAGTTACAGCACACAGGTAAAAGTGCCATTTGTCTTGTCATAGTGTGTGAGTGCTGTTTAAAAGCATGTAATATAAGTAACTCTTAAATGAGACCATGTTAGTGCTTTTGCAACTGACCAAATCACCCTCTCCTGCAATCCGTGGGAGTCTTATAGCAATGCTCTGGAAGAAGGGTAGAGAGCCCCAGTTTCGCAGTGCTGCTTTGAGAGGCTGCTGTTGAATCTCTGAGTCTTGCCTGGGTTTAGAGCCATAATTTCCTCATTTGCAGAAAGTAATTCCTCCAAGAATTTCTGGAGGATTAAATGAGATAACGTAGGTCAAGTGCTCAGCACAGAGACTGGCCCGTGGAAAGCAATCAGTTTTTAAAAAGGAGTCTGCTGCAGCTGACGATCTCACCAGACAAGGGGAAGACCCTGAGAGAGCTTAGCCCTTAGGGTTGCCTCCGCTGGTAGGATTTTCCACAGGGAAAACCCCCTGCCTCAAACCCTCCCACACTGGCCTGCACTCCATCGAGACATTACAGTTCACCCACACTGAGAACCACTCCTCAGAGAAAAGGTACGGCAGCACGGTGGGGCCCTTCTGGTTTCACTGTAGACCTTGTGTCTGACCTCTTTCAGCCTAACTTCTTACCTATAAAAGCCTTGTGCTCAGGAGAGAAAAAAGCTAGATCCTCTTTTGATTGGATTTGCCAACCATTTCTGTCTAGTGGGTTTAAGAGCTGGGGTCGTGAGGGCAGGTAGTAATTTTTAAAAGGAGACTGCCTAGAAATCACTAATGAAATAGTCTCCATTTTGTTTTTGTACTATGCCGTTGATATCTGTATTTTAACATGCATCACGTCTTATTGGGACTAGCAGTAGTTTCCCTTAGCCTGCATGTGGCTAGTGCCTCCTGGGTCAGCGCACCTCTAGCCCAAGGCTGGGTGTGAGCTCCGTTCTGCTGCGAACTACCTGTGTGGCAGGGCCAAGTTATTAAACTGCTCAAAAACCTCAGTGCCTGAAAATGTAAAAAAGGGACCGTAATATCTACTTTTCTGGGATGTTGTAACTGTTAAGTGAGATGATGCATGCACATAAGTGTATGTATCTATAAAGAGGTGCTTGCAAAATGGTACGTGTTTTTCCGGATCTCCCCTGTTGATAGTGGTCCCACCTGGAGTATGGATTAAAGGACAAGGGTTATGGAAGCCAATATGAGGGCGTGGGGTGAAGAAGAACTTCAGAAATATTATTACATAGCTGATGGATTACTAGAACTGGAGATTGGGATCTTGTGCACAGGCTTTTGAAGGGGCTTCTGTTCAGAGCAATTTATGGCACTCTGGCCAATTCAGAGGAAGGCGTATAGGAAATTTCTATAGGAATTGCTGTAGCATCATCAAAACAATCTCAGCCTCAGAGACAGGAGAGCTAGTTTCAAGTTCATATCTGCCCCTTTGTAGGGTAAATGAATTGATAAGGCTTTTTTTCACAACTAGTCTCTGTGGCTATCACCTGCAGCCTTAATCATGTTAACTCAGAAGGCGCTTGGGAGCATGGGCCCACATGCCTGATTGTGGACACCTGCAGCATGTGTGTGCACGCATGCATATGTGTGCACGCCTGAGCCTAGAAGTCAGGGGTATAAGGGTGGTATCCTTCAGAGATGGGTGGCTAAGAGAGGGCGAGTGACTACAAAATAGGTAAGACCACGAGAGAACGATAGAGCTCAGAGAGAAAAAGCTAAAAAATTGGCAGGGGGCTGGGAGGCTTGATTGCCTGCCTATCTCCCAGCACCCCTTGCCCTGCCGAGGTCTCCGGGACTCTATTCTTCTGCCCAAATTGATAGTGACCCTGCCCCATGCATGCTGGTCCTAGACCCTTACCTTGCTTATTTACCTGTCCAGCCTTTCCAACGGTATCGCAATATGGGAGAGGTGAGGATAAAATTAACACAGCATGTAAAGTGCCTCCTGTGGCATCTCCCACATTTGAGGTGCTTTATATGTGCTAGGTGGATGTTACTGACATCTGGAAAGCAGTTTCAACTTAAAGCCTTGTTGAGAGGGACTAACGTCTAGACAGAAGGGAGGGTCTCTGCCCCTTGATAAGCTTCTTGAAAGATGGAACCAGCAAGAAAAGGGGCCCTTCAAACTTTTTTGAATAGAACAGATAACTGTCTAAGCCAAGTGATGGGGTGTGGAGGATCCTGTTACTTACCTGTTAGTAGCCTACCGGTGCCAGAGGGGCCTATGGGGGAAGAAAGTGGAAAGGGGGCCTGGCCTGGCTTGGTGATGGATTGAGAATTTATCCTGCAGGTCATAGCATCTTGAAAACATTCTATTTTCTCCATCCCTTTCATCTTCTTTGCCCAACTTTGGGTATTTTTATTGTTTATTCTGGGAATAAAATTATAAAGTGTCATACTTTGTTGTATTGGTCATATTTCCTGACACTCAACAGCCAAAGGGAGAACTGTCATCCTCCAAATGGAGTTATAGGGGAGTCACTGTTCCCAAGGTGAAGCATGAGCGGATACAGTGTCTTCACAGGCAAAAGGATGGATGTGATCTAAATACAAGTTGATTTCTTAATTTAAGTAAATCAGATGCTAAGATCTACATTTGCAGAAACTTACACAGGAGGGTATGTATGGCACTGAGACCGGAATTTCAGGTTTTCGGGTCTAGTCTCCCAGCCAGGAATGGACCCCAGGCTGAGTCACGGCCCCTAGACCTCCACAGGTTGGTGTCACACGAAGCCACAGCACTCAGGCAAGCAAGTGAAAGAAGACAAATTTGTTTAGAGAAAGAAAAAGTTTATGAGAGAAAAGGAACAGAAATAAAGTGGGACTCCTAGGCCGATGGCACCAGGCCAGGGAGGGGCAAGGAAGCCTAAGTGGAGACCTGTCTCAGGGAATATAGACCTTTCCCCCCTAATTATTCTAAAGCTTCATCTGCCTTTTCGTGATTGGTTAGTTTTTGGTGGTCTCACTGCCCTAATGTCTCTGTGCCCCTGTGCCCAGAACTAAGTCTCTGTCTCAGCCCTTATCTAACGCACTTTTTTATCATTCTTGATCTGGAATATCCTGTTGTCCCTAGTCCTGGGGTGTTTGATTAGCTCTTTGGAATTCGTTGTCCTTATCTTTGGACCTTTCCTTATTCCTTCTGTTGCCCTTATCTCAGAAGCTTTTTTAACTCTCCAAGAGTCTCTGCCTGCTCTGTCCTTGAAGCTACCTGGGTATCCTAAGTTGCCCTGTGTCTCAGCACTGTGCACAAAGACTCAGCATAAATGTTCTCTGGGCAGCTTCCTACCCCACCCACCCCCAGGCAAGGAGAAACTCTTGCCATGCACCCACCTCTCTAATTCTCCAGCAGATAGCATGCATCTGTGGCCACACCACAACGTGCTAGAGTCCCTAGAGCAGATTCCTTTCCTGATGAGGACACTTTAAATGGCCCTTCATATCGTCCCTGGATGGGTTTTCACTGCGTATGGTGCTTTCCTGGTGCTTTCCTTGAATTCAGGTGTAGGTATTGATCATCACTCCCACCCACGTGTGTAGCCATCTCAGCTGGTAGACAGTCATTGTGATTTGGGAGTTTTTCATTGTTAGTTCTCATTAGCTGTGAGGTCAGCTGTCATGGGACTTTCAATCAAGAATAAAGGAGCTGAATGTCCCATTTGAAAAAGAGACTAAACTTTCCACTGCCCCAAGTAGTGTCCAGTGGCTTGGGCAAGGAACCCATGTGAGCCTGTATGAGGGCCCTGCGCCACAGCCGAGGCCCGCTGGGCTGAGCTCTCAGGAAGGTGGATCTTATCTTTAAGGAAGTGGCAGCTCCCTTTATCAGGCCATTCTGGTGGAACAGGTTCCCTCCCTGCAGGGGTGGAAGGGAGACCTTGATGTTAACTATTTCTGGCCATTCACCCTCATCGAGGAGAGCTGATTTGCTAAGCAGAAGAAAAGAAATAATAGCACATACTGAAATGTATTTTATTATCTTCCCCCATCTTGCCTCTCCGCCTTGCCGCCACTGAAATAAATGAATTCTTTCCAGAGAGTAAAAAAAATTAGGACATCTCAGCTGTGGTGCACAGAGAGTATAATGACCAACTCCAGTTCTATGGCCAATTAGGGCATTGTCGCTACCTTTGTGAAAGCTCCCTGCAATCTTGGGGACAACCCTGGGTACATTGACAATAGTAGATAAAATACTGGGTCCCACCTAGCAAATCTAGGCTCTCTGATTTGAGGGTGGGGTGGGGGTACTGGCACTGCCTTCAGAGTCAATTTTAAGAAAGGGCTTGGAGGATGGGAAAGTTTGAGGGGGTAGGTTTGAGTGGAGAGGATTAGGAAATTCTGCTTCTGCACATTTCCTTTTTTAAGATTTATTTTTTAACTTATTTATGCATACAAGAACTGGGGTGTAGACCAGAGATGTAGGGAGAGGCAGAGTGGGGAACAGAACAGGCCGAGTGACTGAAATACACTGCTGAGGGGAGCAGCAGGTGAGATAGGAGAGGTCTGCTGTGCCATGTGGGAAGCTCCCTGGCCAGGGATTGAACTGGTGCTGCAGTGGCTGGTGATAGCTTGATATTGCTGAGACTTAACCCCTGCGCCACCAGGGAGGCCCTTCCTCACATTTTCTTGGGGGGAGGGAGCACTGTGGGATTTTCCAACTCTGGGTCGGACGTTTTGCCTGGAGCCTAGGCTCCAGAGGACCTTGCACCTCAGGTGTTTGCTCTTGCAGCCTCACAGCAGCATCACCTCCTCCTGGGGGAGTTCTTAAACAGCACCTGGACCTGAAGCACCATTCTACAGATGAGACACTGAGGCCCAGGTTGCACAGTTGACTAGTGGGAGAGTCTGGTGGGCCTAGTTTTCTCTTTCCAGCGGGATCACCCACTTGAGTGCCATGGAGAAAGGGTGGGGGGTTGCTGACCAAAGCAAGGCAGTCCGCTTGGAGAATTCATTTGAAATTGCAGTGCAGCTGACAGAAATGGGAATCAGTGCGTTAGTAAAGAGGCCCTGGGTCTTCTCAAACAGGAGTGCTCTGGGTAGGAGGAGGAGGGCGGATGAGCCTGAGGACTTGTGGAGGAGCTCAGATGTAGTTGCTTAAATTAGTTCAAAGTGAGAAATGTAATTACTATACTTGCTCAAACCAAATGTCTGAACATTGTTATAAAATGAGGTGTAATCACAGAAAAGAGGACTGCAGTGCAGCATTACTCCTACAAAATAGCCTTTGTGTTCTCAGGATCCCTGCGGTGCTGATTAATCTTCTGGGGGTGTTGAAGCCCCATTAAGTTCAGGTGTGTGTATTGGACTTAATTGGGGGAGTTTTTGTCGTGCTCATTTGGACAATCATTCACAATTTGCATTTGTAACAAGTTTGTGATGAAGGGGGAAAAATCATTAAATATTTTAGCTGGGAATATTTGGGTTCAGAATAGAATAAGATCTGAGCTGGAGGCAAAAGTGAGGATAGTTTATGGCAGCTGCTCTTGTTAACTGCTATTTGAATGATAAAAGGAAAAATAAAAAGGATATTTCAGTAATTCCCTGAGAAAACAACTTCCTCTGTCAATATTTTTATGTTGACGCTATACTTTTCTCTACTAGTCTGAAAAGTGCTGTATGAAGGCCAGTTGAGTCTGAATCTGCCATTTGTTTGTCATGTAACCACAGCAGTTACATAAACTCTTGAGTTTTCTGTTCTGGCAAATGGGATAATGTACTATAGTTAAGTGAGACAACACCTGACAGAGAGAGAAAGCACACCATTTTTTTCAAAAAAGCTGTCATCATGATTGTTGTTTTTAATCAGAACTTGGAAGAAAAACATACTGTACTAAAAGGAGTCCCAGACAGAATAGAAAATGGGGGATGAAAGGTCGTTAGGGAGCAGATACCTGGCACTAAGTGAAACTGGTCCAAAAGAGGTTTCCTGGGTCAGTTGCTGGAAAGGGAGGATTTGTTTGGCAGAAGGGGAAGGGTAATGTCCAAGCAGGGGAATTGATGCTCACATTGACTGAGCTGTGCTTGCTTTTGTAAGAAATGGACACCTCGTTTTGAGGACCTAGAATCTGTATTCTTTGCCTGCTCTGGGTGGCTTCTCTCACAGATCTTGTGTGCCAAACAAAGTAGGGCTTAGTTCTGGGTTGGGCGGGACATTTGCCTGTTCTGTTCTCTGTTCAGTGTGTGACATAATAGGGATGAAAGCCGTGTCTGCTGAATGAAGGAACAGGGTGCAGTGTGAATGAATATCTATAGTAAGTTAAATGTGAGCCTAGAGAAAACTCCTTGAGGAGTAGACCCAATGATGAAATGGATAAGGTCGTAAGACCCAGGGAGGTGCTGCTGGTCCTGGTCGGATGCTACTCTGACCGTGAAGCCCGTGGCTGGGAAGAACATCAGTGATGAATGGCATCACAGACCACCATGACAGCCACGTTCTGGTGACTGGAATTGATTGCTATCCCCTTGAAGTTACAGCTGCCATGGGCAAGAAGAAAAGCACCGTTAGGTCAAAGGACAACTTCTTTAATTTCTTTGTGAAAGTTTCTAACTATAGTCACCTCATTACCTGTCAGAGGCTGGGCTCCTACTGAGGTTGGGTCCCCAGGAGGGTGGAGAAGGCATCAGGGAGGGTGGAGAAGGCATCATCACGTTGTGAGGGGGAAAGGGGAGGGAGTGAGAGACAGCATACACCAGAGAGTGTGATCAGGCTGTCCCACTTTATTTCCCCAATAGCAGGGTTTTTATTTCATCAAAAGTAGGCTAACAAGCATAACTTTAAAGAAAAATTAATTACAGACAATGGTACGGTGATTACAGATATTTAGATACATAATCAGTTGCATACTTTGAGGAGAATCAAGGAACTTCTGAAAAAAATGTCTATTGTTTGATGTAAATTTCAGTATGGTACAGGACATAATCTAAATTCCAGTAAGGTTCAGGACATAATCTTCAACCTTTGCCCTAGGCCTAGGGTCAAGGCTGCTGTCTTAATACCTATTGTCTGAAACTAAGACCTTAATAAAAGAAACCATTTTATGCTAATCTCTGGAGGAAATAATCTAAGGAACTATATGCTGATTTTTTGAGGCAAGGAAGGAAAATAGGGGAAGGGAATGTTCTTTGTTTTAAACATTAACCCTTGACTGGGCAAGGACACTTCACTATCAGAAGGACATCTCCGTGTCAGGACCTGATCATCTGGTCTTAGGCAATGAGAAAGGCTAGTGCATGCAGGCACAGTGGAGAAACTTAATTATTGTTCTCACCTGATATTACAGGACTATTATACTTAAATTGTTTGCGAGCAGAAATACCGCATCCTGACTTTTATAGGAACACTTCCTTGAAGGCTCTTAACCCATAAAGTGACCTTGTCAAAACAATATGGGCCAGTCTAAGCCACAACAGTTACCCACGAGGCACTCTGTGGATAGCAACTTGGAAAAAACTGTCATCACCATGGATGTCTTCAGAGACCCTTCTCTTAATTAAATGCAAGGCCAGATGCAAAGCTAAGGTCAAGTTTGAGGAGAGGTACGAGACTGGCAAGGACAAATAGTTCTTCCAGAAGCTGTGATTTTAGATCTGTTTTGTTTCAGTCATTGAAAATATCCTGTGGGCCTCCCTGGTGGCACAGCTGGCTTGGTGCAGAACTATGGAGCTATCCAGGGCCGCCTCAGTGCAGGTTCTAGGCCCGGCCAGGGAGCTTCACACATGGTGCAGCAGACCTCTCCTGCCTCGCCTGCTGTTCCCCTCAGCATTGTATTTCGGTCCATCTGCCTGTTCTGCTCACCACAGTTTCTGGTGAATCCTCTCACCACCCCTCACCTCTGGCCTATACCCCAGCTTGTATGCATAAATAAATAAATCTTTTTTAAAAAATACCCTGAAAAAGGGCCTCCCGGTGGCACAGTGGTTGAGCGCTGTGCTCTGGCGCTGTCGGCAGCAGTGATGTGAGTTCGACGCCCAGCCAGGGAGAATCCCACATGGTGCGGCAGACCTCTCCTGCCTCGCCCACTGCTCCCCTCAGCAGTGTATTTCTGATCTGCCTGTTCTGCTCCCCACTCTGTCTTTAGTGAACCCTCTCGCCGCCCCACGCCTCTGGCCTGTACCCCAGCTTGTATGTATAAATAAATAAATCTTTAAAAAAAAATACCCTGAAAAAAATCCCGGAGTGGGGGGGGGGGCGGGGGGCGGGGAAGCTCCCCATGAAATCCATCAGAGACTGTTTAGCCATCCAAAAAAAAAGAGAGAAACTTGAAACACAATTTAGCTTAGTCATAGACAACTAGTGAATTCTTGTGTTTATACTTAGTTACCATGCTGTTCTCTTTCTATTTAATATGTGATTAATTTTGTGAGTATACAAGTATATTTGATTACAGATTTTAATTTTATTTTACATAGTTGCCCCCCTATACACAAAACTTAAAACAATTAAGGGGCACATTATTAGTGTGAACATTTCTTCTTTAAAAAGGTGATTACATTACTACTTCTGAAGTAAAGTGTTCCAGTGTTACATTCACACAATTATCTGACTAATATAGTTCCAAGCAAGTGTCCTGAGGTGTAGACTGGGGTCTGGGAGCCAGGCTTTGATAAGTGCCGGTGATCACCTAGGGGTCTTGCTGAATTGCAGGTCTAGAGGGGAGATTCTGCATTTCTAATAAGTTTCCAGATGCTGCCCAGGTTGCTCCGCCCTTCATTTTCAATGGCAAGACATCACTATGCCTTTAGGAATCGGAGCTTTTTCTTTGTGTTCTAAAGATGTCTAGAGTATCTTATTCTAAGACTTTTCTGCACTCAGTTCTGTCTGGGTGCAGTTGCTGCTTTAGAAGAACCCTTGCTTGGTTTGCATGTGGTTTGTAGACAGTGCTGCCAAGTGTAACCTAGAATCTTGGACATTTCAGGATTTACTGTGAACCTGGAGTGAAGTCTGATGCTTTATATTTGGCTTCTGCAAATGTATTTTGGCTTTTGGATGTTAGTGGGTTCCGTGCTGGTGAAAAGTATGGATTGTGCCAATGAATTCTTTGGCAGAAGTCTAAAATGCCCAAACATGGTAGATTCATTTCTATTTCTTAGTCTCAACAAATGTGTGACCCCTCTTTGTTTAATACTGAAGCCAATCTTCTGTAGTCTTGCAAAACAAAAATTCTTAATTATGATTGTTTGCATGTCTGTACCAAGTCTTTTGATTTAAATAATTTCAAAATTGTCAGTTTCTTAAGATGCAGCTGCTTTGTGAAATTATATTACTGTAATGCAGGCAATAATATAGGTATGACTTTAGCTTGTCTAGATTGTTGTAAGATGGCTGTGATTTCATAGCGAACACTGCTAGGAATTGCTATTAAGTCCTAGAGCACCTCAGAGGCTAAAACTATCCCCTGTGCCCACCCACTGCACCCCCAGGCCAGCCTGGGTGACCTTTGGCTTTACATATTATGCCAGTGCAAGTGGTTCACATTGATTTCTTTGGACTGGTATCCCTCAGAGCTCCAGATTTGCATTAGTGTCACCAAGTAGGCATCAAACAAGCAACTAAAGTTAAGTATCCAAAACAGAGTTTCTGATACCCAAAGTGGATATCCCATTCATCCAGCCTTCCCTGTCTTGACAAATCATAACCACCTCAGTGGCCCAGAAGTCAGACCTCACTTCCCTGATCCCACTTCCCTGTACCTCTTTGTCCTCATCTAACCCATCAACCACGTAGTCCATTGCTCCTCCATACCAAGACTCAGTTGTCCTTTTTCTTCTTTTTAGTTACCTTGCTTGGTCAGGCTGCCACAGTCTGATATATAGCTGGCTGGCACCCTACCTCACTCTTACCCCTGTATAATACATTTTCTGCAGAGTAGCTAGATGATCTTTACAGAAACCACATTGCTTCATGTCTCTCCTTGCTTAAAATCTTCCAGCAGTTTTCCACTGGAAACTCCTGACCTGATTTACCAATCCCCAGATTCTTGCCTCAGCCTGTATATCACATTCTCCTTATCTAGTACCATTCTCCTGCGAATTAGGCAAGCTCTTTCTTGTCTCAGGGTCTTTGTGTTGGCCATTCCCTCTGACTAAAATGCTGTGCCTCCTCTTCTTTCCATCATTAGCTCCCTCTTGATGGCTGTATCAGAATTTAAATGTCATTACCCCTGGGATGCCTACCCTGACCCTGGTCAACCCCCAGTTACATCACCCAACCTTAAATCTGTGCCGTACGTGCCCATTCTCTGTTGATTTATCTAGGTGAACTGTCTTTATATAAGCAGAAACCTCATCTTTTTCTGTAGTGTGTACTAGTGCCTAGAAAGTACCTGAATATAGTAGAATCTTAAGTATTTTGTGAATAAATGAATGGCTTCCTTTGGAATGTATAGGATTTTGGCATTGGTGTTCTCTACCATTTTGGCAAAAAGCAAAATAGTAAACTATTGCTAAAGACTGTCTGCTTTGTTTTATTGTAAAGATGCAATTTTCAGGGTATGTCAGGAGGTGAGGTCCTGCAGCTACAGGCCTACGAAAAGCATCTTAGTTCCTATAAAACCCAAGAGAAATTAACAGATGTTTGTATGTTTTAATATTCCCATTGCATTACAGTATATAATTTGTGATCACCTAAATGTTAGCGTTTAGTTAATTAAAATATTGACCCACTGATACTGGCAGATACCTCCTGATCTCTTACTACTTACAAGTCTTTGTAAATAGGCTAGAAGGGGAAAAAAAAAAAAAGACAGTGTGAGACATGGCAGCTGACCTTGTAATTCTGTTTGTAAACATTCAGTCCTTGACTTTGATTTAAACATAGTCAGCTGAACAAGTGTATGTATTTCTGATTCCTCCCCAGACTCCAATACAATAGCTGTAAGGAATAAAAGCACTGTAAACCCAGAACCCTCTGGAGTATATCCCACAGAGGGATACCAACCAAAGTTTGCAAGATGGAATGCCAGTGCGTGAATGCTGATTCAGCAGAGCAGAGAGCCAAAACCAAACTATCTGCCGGGGTGGGTGGTACAGAGTCGAGGGTTAAAGGTATGTGGAAGTTCTTGCTACAGGATCCTAAAGGCTGGGCTCCAGATGTAGTACTGAGCCCAAAAATAGGGAGTGAAAGAGATTCCCATCAGAACCAGGGAGAAAGAGAACACCATAGAATCCAGGAAATAGGTCCAACACAGAACACTAGTGAAAGGAAACAACTCCAACATCGTGACTAGTCATTTAGGCCCTAAGAGCAGTCAGTGTGGATATGGGATGCAAAATGCATGGTCTCAGAGGGATGGAATTAAGAGCAAAGATGTTTTTGATCTTATTGAGAGAGTATTTTTCATCTCAATTAGTATATAAAATAGTAATTGATACATGAAAAGCTAAGCAAACAAGAACTTTTTAAAGGGGGACAGTTTACAACATACGGATAAAACAAAGAGTTTTTGAGGAAAAAAATATGACTATGAATTTTTCAAAGTCAACTCTAAATATTTATGTACTTTAATTACAGTCTACCACCAAATCTTGATGTAATTAAAATATTATATGACTAAGGTGTGGGGGAATAGTGGATCAGGGCAATTAAAGGAACTGAGCCTCAGCAAGCCAGTAGATAGTCACTAACATAGATGTCAAGAGGTTTTCTCCATTAGTGGTATCTTTGGAGAAGTATTCACACTTCTATAACCCCTGCAGTGCTGAGAACGGCCATGTCAGGTGCTTTGGGGGAGGTGACATGTTTAAAGCAGTCTGGCTAAGACAGGATTCCTCTCTCTTTTTTTTTTTTTTTAAGATTTATTTATTTATACATACAAGCTGGGGTACAGGCCAGAAGTGTGTGGCCTCGAGAGGGTTCACCAGAGACAGAGTGGGGAACAGAACAGGCAGATCAGAAATACACTGCTGAGGGGAGCAGCGGGTGAGGCAGGAGAGGTCTACTGCACCATGTGGGATTCTCCCTGGCTGGGCGTCAAACTCGCATCGCGCGCTGCCGACAGCTCCACAGCGCAGCGCTCAACCACTGTGCCACCAGGGAGGCCCCAGGATTCCTCTCTTTAAGAAGTTGGCAATCTGGTTGGAAAGGCCAGAGTCTGTGAATTAAATACAGTGATATATTACTGTGTACTGTGAGAAAAGGGCCCCAAAAGGTGACAAACTGTAGGAATTTGATGAGTGAGAGATTATGTTGATTTAGACAGTTGAGAAAATGTTCACAGAAGGGGGGCGGTGGGGGGGGTTGAGTGTTGCTTTAATAGGTTGGTAGAGATTAGGTAAAAGGGAAAAAAGATTCTTAAGTCACAATCCACTCAATTCGTCATTGAGAACAGTTAATACTCTTCATTTGTTCAAGATGGTGACAGTGAAGACTGGGTTATTTTTTTGGCACTGTTGTTGGCTGATTGCTGGCAGGCCCAGATCATTGAGATCATTGAGATGAAGGTTTCTAGAGGCAGGCCATGTAGATCATACATGCCTAGTGAATGGGGGTGCCAAGAAGGAGCATCTATTTCTCTATCAAAATCTCTCCTTCAGTATTTCATTCAAAACAGAAGAGAGCAAAGTCAAGCCTCTTTTTCCTTTTTTGATGGCCATGATTAAATTTTTCTTGCATGAACGGTTCCTGTGTTCTTATTTAAAAGAAGAATTTGGCATATGGCAGACCTCCTCAAGCTATCTTTAGTTGGTTGTGGGGTGTGAGTGATTAAGAATGCAGCTGTACTTGCTACCAACACATGCTTTTAAGGAGTGAAAACAGACAGGCCTGGCTAGAAGTTTAGAATAGCCTCTTGGGATCAAAGATCTAATTTTTCAGCGCATGATATATAAGAACCCTCCCCTTAGGACTGAAGCACTGAACAGTGAGAGTTGTTTGCGCCCAGAGGCAGTGTGACGTATTTGTTTAAAATGGCGGCCACTCTTGGCTCTCGAGAGGCAGCCATGCTTCACTTGGAGTAGACAGGAGGAGGCTAACTTCACTTACTTTGTATAGTTTGGCTTCAGTACTCCTTTGGAATAAAACATTCTTTGCTTCTCCAGTGTGTCCTGGACAAATCCATCTCTGTCCTGTTGCTCAGTTACACCACAGTGCTGGGTTCTTAGTCTTCAAAGCTTGGAACTCCCTCTTGCCTTGCCTCCAAAAATTTGTACTTTCACTAAGCAAATATTTACCATCTCTCTGCCATATGCAGGACCGTGTGGAGAACACAAAGATGAATCAGTCATGGGGCCTCTCCACAAACTTCTGTCAAGTAGAAGACTTAGAGCTAGCAGAAAGGAGGTCTTGCCATGAAGTCTCAAGAGTAGCACCATGTGCTGTAGGCATTTAGAAGAGGGTGGAGGCTAGTCAGGAGGGTGAGCTTCGGATGACCCCTCATGGTGACATTTGAGTTGAGCCTTGAAGGGCAGGGTTAGTTGTACAGAGAAGAAGGTGTTGGCAAAGAGACATAGCACATGGGCTATAGAGCAAGGGGACAGATGGAGAATAGGAAGAGAGTAATCAGTGCTTATTGGAGTTTCACTGTACCCCAGGCATTTGGCTGAGGTGTCGCCTCCTTACCCATTTAATCCTCATAACAAGTTTTTTTTTATTCTAAGAAAATGAAAGCCTGGAGCTTTGAAATTACTTGCCCAAGGATGCTCATAAGCATTTTGAGTAGAGATTTGAGCCCAAGGCAGTCTGATTGCAAATCTCAAACTTAGCATTAGTTGGGGCAAAAGGTATTTGAAGGGAAAAGGAGTAGTTTGAAAGGTAAAGTTGAGAGAAAAGTGGTTTGGGGCAGATGGAAAGAGAACCTTGAATGCTGAGCTAATTACTCCATAAGCAGCAGGGAGCCGCTGAAGATCTTTAATGGGGTGTGACATGCCCACAGCAGGGTTTCCACCGGGAAGGCAGAAACATTTGAATTCATCGCTGTATGCCAGACACTGTGCCAGGTGCCTGACACCCCTAATGTCATCTAGTCCTAACAGCAGCCCTATGAGGTTGATGCTCTTGATGCCCCTTTTCCCGAAAAAGAAACTGAGTAAAAGAATAGTTTGTGTGCTCCCTAGTGTAAAAGACTGGACTGCGAGACACAGAAAAATGGCCTTACATCTCATAAATCCTTTTATTATTACTATTTTAAAGGGGACAGGGAATCTGATTTAGTCAACAATGAAATACTGAATAAAATTTTGTGGGGAGGCAGTAGTTGGAGGTCCAGGTGGAGGGGCAAGTTGGGGAGAGGTGCCACATTTCCCACACTGTGCCTCCCACGGTGCTCCTGATCTGTGTGCCTGTGTCTGAAAGGGGGTTGAATGCTACACTCAGGATTATTTTGAATAACATGCCTTTAAAAAAAATCTCTGTATGCATTAGCTTTGGAAAGAAAAATAGCTAGAGTTCCATGATCTTTTGCCTTTTGAAAAGGAGGCAGGCAAGAGATTGTTTTAAACTCTTGAAAGGTTCCTCACAGTGCTTTTTTTCCCTGTTATTTAGGGACAGATAGACACCCCCATTCATTGAGGTGTTAGGCTGGTTCTGCCTTCTCAATTTGTGCTGCCCTCTGCTCCCATCCTCACCCTCTCCACTCAACTCCCAACAATTCACTGAAACAACACTTAAGGGAGGCTAGGGACTGGGGCTGAGGGGGATTGAGTGTCCCTGGCACGTTCTGATTAATCCTATTCATTGTCAGAGTGCAGCTTTTTAACAAGCTGATTCATTGCTGAGAACAGGTCTCATGCAAATCCCCAGTTCATATCCTGCAGATTTAATTTCTAACAATTTCCTCGTTTCAACACAACTCCATTTGATCATGGGTGTTACGATTTCCTTCAAATGTAGAGCCTCACCTCACATTCTATTTAAAATGACCTGATAAATATTTAAAAGATGAAAACCTTCAAACAAACCAACCTAGAACACATAGGCAGATGTTTAACTCTTCTCCAAAGGGAGACATATTATTCACACATAAGAGTATCAAAGAAATTTCAGAGGAAATCTATGATAAATGTCCAAGCTTCTGTTTGTATGATACCACAGGCAAATTTAACAGACTATAAATATTGCAAAAAAAAAATAGTTTGCCTTGATTGTGATGATTAAAATAAAACTGAAAAATTCAGGAAATTACAAAGATACTCTAAGATGAGGGGTAGGAAAAAATAGCTTCATACTTAGGAAGATGCCAAGCTGACTGCTCACATAGAAAAATACTGTTGACTAATAAACAAGGAACAGAATAGTTAACCTCACATTGAAAACATAGTAGCAGATGGGCAGCAGTTATTCACAATTTATTAATGTAAACAATATTTTTTTCAGTTGTTACTAAATAATTTTTAAGTGCTGGTATGACTGGTGAGGGGCATTTATATACTGCTGTTAGAAGTAGAATTCAGTGCATCCTTTCTGAAAAGTAATCTGATAATATATTTAAAGTTCATCCTTTCTTTGAAAATTCTGGAAACTTAAAGATAAGCAGATGAAAACACATTTATGATCAGTGGAGTTTGAAGTTATATGAATTGAAAATGTTGAAAGGGCCTCCCTGGTGACCTAGGGGTTATTTAAGTCTCAGCGCTATCACCCCTACATCT
Organism: Scalopus aquaticus; assembly: GCA_004024925.1. Lineage (NCBI taxonomy): Eukaryota > Metazoa > Chordata > Mammalia > Eulipotyphla > Talpidae > Scalopus > Scalopus aquaticus. Next base: position 85,497 of record PVIJ01001994.1, read on the forward strand.
TGAGTTCTATCCCCAGCCCAGGAGCTAACCCACATGGCGCAGCAGACCTCTCCTGTCTAGCCCACTGCTCCCCTCAGCAGTGTATTTCAGTGGATCCACCTGTTCTGCTCCCCACTCTGTCTTTGGTGAATTCTCTTACCCCCCCCAACTGCTGGCCTATGCCCCAGTTCTTCTATACAAAAATAAATAAAAAATGATAAATTTCTTTATTAAAAAAAAAAGTTGATAAGAGAGCCTACGAGAGTGGTTAATCCACACGAAACATCCATAAGACCAGATAGTATGCATCCCCAGAAAGTGGGCCATCCAAAGGGTTATTAACAATATGAAAAATAGCATTGTGAAAACAGGATCCAGACTTTGACCCAAATTTCACTTAAAGCATATATGCACAGCAAAAGGGCTATAAAGGAGCCACACCAGATGTTAGTCAGCACTGGTCTGAGCTGTGTTGTTATAGGTATAGCTCTTGTTTTCTTCTTTTTTATGTATAAATTAAGGTGCCCAGCACTGTCCTGGCTTTAGAATCGAAAGCCCTACCCTGGACAGTTGGCCACTGTGGTGTGTATGTATACATATTGAGATGAGATTGTGCCATCTGGCAGGAAGGGACGAAGATAAAGTGACAAGTGACAAGCTGATGTGGCCTGCTTGGGAGTCACACAGTTGATTTTCTGGTGATAAAATTAATATGGCTTACTTTAGAAAACAGGACCAAAAATAGGCAAAACTTATATGATGCTGACAGGTGACCGGTATTATAAATGCTTTTGGTGGTTAACACTCTTTAATCATCTCAGCCCTGTGAAGTTAGCACTGTTATTGTGTCCTCGTTAACAGGGGTACAGAGGAGAGTCCAGGTCCCACAGCTCTTGCATTTGAACCTGGGCAGTCTGGAATCAGGGCCTGGGCTGTTCACCTTCACCTGCATCTCTGCACCTCCCCCACTCTAGCCACTCCTGCTGCCGCCCCTCTTGATATTCTGTTGTTATGCCCACACCGGGCTGCTTAACTGGCCCCCCATGACATACTGCTGCCTCGGTCCAGCCCCTGTCATGCATGGCCAGGACTCCAGTGACCTAGGGCCAGGACTGCCTTTGACCTTGAGCAGAGGAAACACCTTCCTTGTCTCGAGCCTGGTGGGGATTTCCACAGCAGAGTTGCTGGCCTCTGGTGATCCATCGTTCTTTCAGTTTTGCCACATGATCTTGTGGCAAAGGGCTGGGTCCAGGTGCAGCCTTGGTTATTTTTGGAAACATTTCTCCTTTTCCCTATTTTACCATGTCTGGCATATCACTTGTCTTCCCTGAAGGTGATTTGGGCTGCTCTGCCCAGACCATCAGACATTTCTGTAGGTGTTGGAAACATCCATGAGGGTTCCATACTCTCCAGAGCCTGAGTTTGAACATGGGGAGGGTCGTGTCTATGTGTCTGTGTGTCGGGACATAGAGCCTCAGCTCTGCTCATCTGACACCCGGTGATGGCATTGGCTGTTCTTAGCAGTGTGATCTCTGAGTGGAGGATCACAGGGAGTGGTTATTATTTTTGCTGACCTATTTTAGACAGTTCTTCAACAAACTTGCTTTACTATACAACTTTTTAAAATGCATTTTATTTTCCCTCCCTTAAAATGCAGTTCCACTCCTGCAGAATTTGCAGTTCCTCTGAAGTCAGTACATGGCTAAGAGCTTCCTAACCCTCATTCAAGTTCCAGCAGCTCCATTTCTATACAAAAAGAAATACCTTCAACTATTGTCTGAACTTGTACCTTGCTGAGAAGTCTGCCAGAGTTTCTGGTTAATTGTTTGTTTTGTCACATTAATTGAACAATGAAAGGGCACTGGCATTCCTCTTCCTTGAGATGGAAGCACAAAATCTACTTTTCTTTTTAGGTGTGTGTCCTTTTTAGGGCAGGGAGGGAAACATGTTTTTTTACTTTTAAATCTGAGTCTGTTGTTTGACAAAGGACAAAATAAAGTTTGAGGCACTAAGCTTCTTTATGGGGACTGTGATGTTTAAGCTAAAGCAGAGTTTAAATTTGGACCTTGTGTATTATGTTTTCAGAGAATATGTGTTTATCTTCCTTCCAAAAAGCGCAATAGTAGGAGTCACCCTCCCTCCTCCTAACAGACATTTTTGGGGAGGTAAGAGGAAAGCATTATAGCAAAATTATTCTTTCGCAGTTTGTAAGAGTAGAGTGTCTTCAGAATTTTTAGTGTTCAGAGGAAAGACTATGCTTCCCAAGGCAAGATGTTCCCCTAACAAAAGAGAAACACTAACACATCTTTGTTTTGCTCCCTCTCTGGAAGGCAATGAAACAGCTACCAGAGTGAGACAGGGAGTGAGAACAGGGAAGCATCGGGTAGCAGAAATGAAGCAAAGGGCTTTTCATCCTTCAGAAGAGAGAGAATTGGACCGAAGCAGCCAGAGTGAAGGGACAGGCCAGTCAGGCTTCCTGAAGTCCTGGTTCCCACAGCTCCCTCGGGCCAGCGCCCCTCCCCCACCCCCACCTCCAGAGCATTGTTAGAAATGCTGCTCTCCCCTGAATCAGATTCTGCTCCCCCAGGTGATGCACCTGCACTGCCGGTGGATTTGTGGCTGCCCAGGAGAGCAATGTTCCCTCAAGCCAAGTCTGGGGCAGGGGGCTGGGGTGGGGGTGGAATGGGGGCTTGAGCTAGAAGCTAGACTGGAAAGATAATTTAAATATATTAAAATTTTGATTAAATATATTCAATATATAGTATGTTCTAAATATGTAATATTATAATTAAAAAAGTTTATGGTTTGGACCATATGCTTAGGATTTGTGTTTTGCTTTGGGTACCCAGGAAACTACCAAGAAAGAACACAACAGGAGAGAGTGTGTTTGAGGGAACTGCTTTTTACCTCCTCCCCCTCCTGGTCTTGAACTAGTGGCGAGGATGGACGAACTTCCAGCCCCACTGCTAATAGCTTCTAAGGGCACATGGTAACTCTCCCCCCTTTCAGGAGACCAGGTCCTCTCCCACTCACTAGCCAGGTAAGTAGGGCTGTTCGTGAGGGTCCTCCCTGTACTTTATGGTCTCCAGAAACAGAGTTGCAAGTCTGTGGGCACAGCCCAGGCTGGAATGGGAGCGGCACCTGAGCTGGAGGCAGGCACAGGGCCGGCATGGCCTCGCCACCCTGGCTGTTGGGTCCTGGCACTGTCTCTGGCCCTACCCCTATGGAGACACGCAATCCTTTCCTCGAGGGCTCAGGTTCAGAGTTTCATAAGCTCTGGATTCACTCAGGTTGAAGCTCTCCCCCCAGATAAATAGGGGACTGTGGACACAGCTCCAGGGGGAGGTGCCTGGCCTCCCTTTTGGCTGTAAATGCGCTAACCGGCACTGTCCTTCAGACACAAGCCTCGCTGCTAAATCACGGCAGCTTTCAGATGTTTTCTCTCCTTAGTGCGTCAGTGTTAAAATTCCCTTTTAAAAAAAAATTTTGAAAGGACAGATTTATTAGGAAAAAGAAAAAGAAGCACCTGCATAGTTCTAGGTGGGCAGGAGGGCTGCTTATAATTCCCTTTTTATATAAACATATGTTTAGGTTAAATTTTGCATTTTTAGTTAATGGTCTAAACGATTAGATCTATGTTGGAAACTCATTCTGTGTTACATAGGGTTAGTTAATATTTCTGATTTCACCTAAATGCTATAGTATCTTCTCTAGGAAGTTCACACATACACACTGATATAACCTTCCCAACATTGGTCTTAATTTAATTCAAAAATAATTTTGAAGTGTTTTACCGGTATGTTTTGAAATGTTAGTACTTTTTTTTTTTTTCCTTCACATTAACTGTTGCTCTCCATTAGGTAAACTGAGACATCTTGGTGGTGATTACCATAATTTTGGGTGATAACTGACCGACCAGGGTTATTAGATGTAAAAATGAGAAATCTCTGTTCTTCAGAGGCAGTTCATATCACCTTGTTGGTGTTCATAGTGTACTGTGACTGTATTCCTTCACGGGAAAGCACAGCCAAGAGCTTTGAGTACAGATAGGAGATTATTCTGGTGGTCATTTGAAATTTCTGTCACTAGTGCTATGGCTACAGTTGAGGGAGCCATCTTCAGTTGTGTTCCTGCCTACCACAATGTACCAGGCATCTAGGATAACCCTCACCCAATCATTACCCTGTCACAGCCAGAGGGCCCTCGGCCTCCATCACGGGATCGTAGATGTTCAGAGTATTTCAGACACTTCACACTCAAAGAACTTTCTATAACACTAAAACCAGCTTCATTGTTTTGCCTTTTTTTTTTTTAAGCCCCATAAAGTACCACATGTGGGTAGTGTTTACTGTGTGAATATGGCGGGAAAAGTGGGTCGCTAAAGAAATAAAGTGCTCTGAACGTATGCAATGGTAGCCGAAGAGTCCAAACCTGAACTGTTCTTCCTTCGACAGCCAGAGCATCTTACCTGACCCCACTTCTAAAGTGGGGGCTATAGTGTAAGAATGGACATAATACATTTTTGACAGATGCTTGATGACAGTAAGAGCTTACCAGCTTGGCAGCACTGTTCTGAGTCTTGGGTAACCAGAGGTGACCTTACATTCTTAAGATCTACACCATAAGCAGGGAAACCAGTAAACCAGAAAAGTACAGTGTTCTCAAAACCAGGAGAGACGTGATGGAGAAGAACTGATCTAGCCCTTTAGTGAGTACCCAGTTCACTAAATGACAGTGCTGCTCTTCTGGTGAGATTGTTGTTGACTGGCCTGTTGAAGTCTGGTGATGTTCTCATAGTACCAGAGGCACACAAAGTTAATGCCTGTGCTTTCTGATACAGTGTCATTCCCTCTCTTTACTTTACCATCTCCTGTGAGCATGATCAGTTGACAATTGCGGGAAAAATCAACTTGGCCTGAAGGTTTAGGAAGCTATTTGGAGTTTTCAGTGTTTTTCTTCCTTTTAAAAAGTAATAAATCAGGTTCACATGTAAGGGGTAGTGGTGATAGCCATTAATGTCTTTTGTTCCCTGCTTCATTCTGCTGCTTTGCTTAAAAGGAACATAAGGACCCACAAGCATTTTCTTTGAAAAGTTGATCGTTTCAAGGGAAACGAGATGTCATTTAAAGTTTCTGGGTAAGACAGCTCAAGGCTCTTGTCTTCACCCAGTTTTTCAGTAGCGGTTGATAGGGCATCACACATCGATCCCCTTCCTCTTTTGAGTTCTACCTACCCCTCCGTCAGTCAGTAAGGGTACAAGTGTTTCTCCTGTTTCTCATCCCTCTACCACATGCCCAGGGTGCTAGCTGCAGCCAGGAAGGTGGTAAAATTTTTGCCACCACACCAGCTGGGCCACCTGTAAAGCCACCGCCAAAGTCAACACAGCAGCCTTTGTGTCTGGCCCCAAACCAAATGGTTTCATAATGGGGGTAAATGGAAGTTCCTGCCCCTCAAACCAAACCCGTTGTATGATTTTCTGCAGAGGACCTGGGCTTTCTCCTCTCATGTAAAAGCTAGATCTTCAGGGACCTTTCTAGTTTTCCTTTAGCCGGTCACTTGGCAAGGTCACGGCAGGCCTTTTAAGCGACCACCAGAGGTGGAGAGTGATATTCCTAGTGGCCACTGAGTAGAAATGTATAGACCTCATGTACCAAGTTTTGCTCTGGAAATGTGGGAGGGGAGGGCACAGAAATGACTAAGCAGTGAACCTGGAGCCCAGGGACTCTTGGTCAATTAAGGTGTGGAGGAGAGACAGGTAAATAAATAACCATATTATGAATCAGGACATCCGAATGGGACACCTGTGAGGATAGAGGCCGATTTCCTTGTTGTGAAGTCTCCCCCGAAGGGAGGGATGAATCCCAAGGAGGGTGAGGAGAGGTGAGGGGTTCTTCTCAGTCTTGGTAACTCTGTTGCTTTCTGGGGCTGGTGGGAGGGAGGCTTTTGGAGGGGGCTAGCTAGCTCATGGGTGTGGGGCCTGTGCAGTTACAGGGCCTGGAGCTTGGGAGGGCCTCCTGCTTGGCTTAAGGCTCCGCTGTTGACATCTTGAAATTCTTAATAACTTTGAACAAAGGGCGCATAAATTACTTTCATTTTGCAGGGGGTCCTGCAAATCATGTCCTGCATGTGGAGCTGAGGCTGTAGGGGTGGGTGGGGTTGAGCTGGAGGACATTTGGTTTTATTCTAGAAGCTAGGGAGCCACAGAATTCCTGAATAGGGTTTGCAGAAGCAGAACTAGTGAGACCGGGGTGGTTGGCCCTCCAAGGGGGAGACTGCGCAGATCTTGCTGGTGGTGGACACCATGAGCTCCAGACGCTCACACATCTGGTGCAGACCAGCCACTTGGCTCACGAGGGACAAAGACAGGATTGCTGGAGAGGACTTGAGGTTTCTAATAGGGAGGGAGAGCCCAGTCACCACCAGAACGCTGGAGGGAAGCATCCCTGAGGCAGATGTTTTGCAGGAGTGGGGCGAGGCCCTACCCAAAGGACCCGGAAATCTCTGGTGGGACAGCTTGTGGAAACATGCAGTGCAGCTGCTCAGCTGAAGCAAATGACCTGCAGATCAAGGTTTTTGTCAGTATCGAGAGCTTCACTAGAACAAATATTCATCCAAAAATAAACTTCCCGTTCTTCCTGTTTTTATAACTTGCCTATTTCCTCCGAGTTTGAGGCTGGTCTCCAGTTCCGTGGGTTATTAATCTTCAGAGGATCAAGACCTCTATAGAAGTATTTCCTGTACATGTTTATCTACCCAGCCCTAAATTATTTTCTCCAAATGATAGGGGAACTTTTCCATACTGGTGTGTCAGCCTTTTCCTCTGAGAGATTTCTCTCAGACACCCCAGGGAGTAGAACTAAACCAGAAAGGCTTGTCCTAGGACACAGGAAGCCCAGGTAGTGGCTGGCAGTGGCCTGCAGTGGGTTTTGCAGGCGCCCAGCCCACACACTCTAGGTTAAAGGTGGCTTCTTTCTGGCCAGAGTCCTAAAAAGATAAAGTGGCAGCCGTAGAGGGCCCCCAGTTGAGGAAACTTGAAATATCCTACTGAATATTCATTCATAGGGGACAGATAGCTTGACTGCCCCTTAAGGAATAAATATCCCTCATTGGACCTTAATTTTTCTTAAAACATCTTTCAACTATGAACAGGGCTCCTACCTTCCCCCTTCCTTTCAGACAAGGGAATTAGAGCATACTTAGTGCATAAGTATACTTGGTGCATAGAGCATACTTACTCAAAGAAAGGGAGAAAAGCCCTATTGAAGCCTAGGCCAAGTTCAGACCCTGCAGACAGACAAGCTTGGTTAGTTAAGTGGATGTGGGCACTTTACCCATCAGCCCTGTCAGCCATGTCTCTGGGAGACTTCCCTTGCTCCCCAACCTCTTGTAATTTCAAATCCTGAGGTGGGTATTTTTTGAATCTAGGCTTTCCTGGTTGACTCCCAGAGAGGCCGTGGGGGTGGGGCTGCGTGGGTGGCGGCTCAGTGGAACTTGGAGGGAGGCCAGTGCCTTCAACAGAGGCCTTCCGAGGTGGGGCTGGGATCCCATATTTTGTAAAAGGCACCACCCCTCCCCCATGGTGATCCAGGTGATTGGATTGGGAATCACTGCTCCCAGAGATAGGCCTGCTGCTCTAGACCCGAACTGCCCAGTACCCCAGCTGCTGGCCACCTGGGGGGCTCATGCGTTTGAATTGAGGCTGAGGTGAACAGAGATGTACTGTGCATGTAAAACACACCTCAGCTTTGAAGCTTTCTTGCAATGAAAAAGAATGTAATGGTTTCATTTGAATTCCTTGTTGAAATGAAAATATTTTATACATACTGTATTATTTCATCTATGTTATTGCTGTTAGTTTTGCCTGGTTTTTAAAATTTTTTTTAGTGTGACTACTAGAAACGTCTCAATGGCGTTTCTGCAGGGCGGTACTACTACTCTGTGCTGTGAGGTCGTCTGCCCGTTGTGGATTTGCGGGCAGGGAAGGCTGGTGCCCCCCTCACTGGTGGCCTAGATGAGGGGGGTGACCCAGCCCTCACCCTCGACTGCCTAGGGCAGTGGGTGGGACAGCCCACTCTGGGCAAAGAGTTAATAACTTAATAAGCAGCAGCAGAAATTTTCAAAAATCCTTTCAAAAGCACCGCTCCTGGCTGAATGTTTTTTCTTAGTCTGCTTTACCAGCAACCTCTTTCCTGGAAACATTTTATTCAGGTTCAGAACTCCTTCCCCTCTACACAGGTCCGGATGGGATTGTCTAGAGGGGCTTATTGTTTTGTTTTGTTTATTGGCTCCTTAAGATTGTTCTTCTGCCTATAGGTTGGGCTCCAGGAGCTGCTTTTCATCCTTTCTCCTTGGAATTACAAAGCTACTATGTCAAACCAGTGGTTCTCTCACCCCCAACCCCCCTCCCAGTATAAACATATCTCTGGGAAGACACAGGTGAATGTGAAGTTTAGGAACTCCTGCTTTGAGAAGTACCAAAGTGCAGAACCACAGCCAAACCTCTTAATGTCAGGGTGAGCTTTTAGGAATATAAGGGGAAATTCCACTGTTGTCTGAAAGTCCCTGATAATTCCCTGTTGTATGGAGGAGTTTCATGTTGACTTCAGAGGAAAAAAAGTTGTTGAATTGTGTGGTTTTCCTTAACTGAAGGACATTACACAGGGCAGTTTCTCCACTTAGGCACCTGTGCTGGGAGGTTCTGTCTCCAGCCTTCAGAGCTGCATGTAGGCACTTTGCCCTGTAGACACACTTTGTTCACCCAGCTACAATAGACTGTAGCTGTCTACACCCAGCCACAGTAGACTGAACATTTGATGGACTAATTGACAGGAGATCTGGCATTTATTAAGTACTTGTTCTGTGCAAAGCACTTTGTTACATGTAGAGTTAATTGGCACACCATACTTCAAGGTGCCCTGGAGTAGGTGTCACTGTTGCCTCATTTTGCAAATGAAGGAGCTGCAGTTTAGGAAAGTGAAATATGTCACCCAAGAACTCATAGCTAGAAATAGATGGGGCAGGGAGTGCAACTTGGACCGTATGACTCCAGAACCAAATGTTTAACCATAGGGTGTCACTCTGCACTGCCCAGACCAGCCTGCGCATGCGTTGTTCCATTCTGTGCACGCATTTGTTTATCATCCATGTGTCTGCTGGGGCAGGCTGGGACATGACACTAGAAGAAGGTTCAATTCTGGGTTGCTGGCAGCTGAGCTAAGAGTTGAGGAGCACGATGGGTGCCTCTGAGCTTTGCTGGGAGGACACACTTACATGCTCTTAAAAATGCTATGTCCTCCAGAACCTTCTCTCTTACGTGGCTTTTGTGACTGGTGGAGGATCCAGGATTGTCAGGATGTTCCATTTGCCTCTCCAGGCTGCCCTGCAGGTGACTGCTTAACCCGGTCAAGTTTGGAAAGGCGAGGAGCTCGCGCGCTGTATTTAGTTCTGCCTCCTGGTGACTGCATAGGTTGGGTTCTTCATTCTCTGGGTGGCAGTTTTTCCAGCTGTAAAGCAGGGATATTAAAAGTACCTGGCTCAAAGAACTGCTGTGAGAATTAGTGGACACCTAGAGGCCAGGTGTTCTTGGTATATCCGGTAAATGTTGGCCACAATTTCATTATGATTATCATGAGTACCGTTAATGCTACATGATGGATTGTAGCCATACATAAAATGTAACAGGATCTGATCATGTGGCTTAAGTTCTTTGTTCCTTAGGGCAAAGCTATCAGAACTTACACATTTGAGGCTGAATATGTACTTTTGTGCTTGTATGTTATATCTCTCAAAGCCGTGATCTCACCAAGGAGACTTGATCTGGCTGCCATTTGCTAGAACTATTTTCGGTCGTCTGTACACTCAGAAGGAAAAAGATGGTGATTTTTTTATCTTGTAGAAGTAGATCTTAAGTTTGCATATGGCCTAAGGGCATAGGAGCTAAATATGGTGAATAAACCGAGAATAAGCCTTGGTGATAGTTTTAAAATGGTGCTTTATTTATTTATTTTTATTTTTGCATAGAAGAACTGGGGTGTAGGCCCGGGGTGTGTGTGTGAGAGACGATTCACCAGAGACAGAGTGGGGAGCAGAACAGGCAGATCTACTGAAATACACTGCTGAGGAGAGCAATGGGCAAGATAGGAGAGGTCTGCTGTGCCCTGTGTGGGTCAGCTTAGCTCCCTGGCCGGGATGGTGATAGTGCTGAAACTTAATCCCTAGGCCACCAGGGAGGCCTTGGTGCTTAATTTAAAAATAAGGCTTGATTATTACCATTTTTTAAAACTGTAATTGTTACAGGGCAGGAGAGGGGCACCCCCGAAACCCAGACCTGCCCTGGTCTAAATGGGTTCTGCCATCCGTCGCAACAATACAAAACATATAGGACCTTTTATGGAAAGAAACTTTAATAAAATTAGAAAAGACAGAGAAGACAAAGAATGTATTTTCTAAGTCAAGCACCCAATGCTATCCAACTCCTCGTGGGTACAAGTCCACCCAAATGGGATTGGCCCAAAGCAAGTCTCGAAAGCCTGCCACAAGTCTAGAACAGCTTGTGGCAGGGATCCACACATAAGGGTCAGAAACAACCAGACAATTCTGGGAGGAACCAAAATACCTTTCGGCAGGGACCCATACAAAAGGGTCAGAAACAGTCAGACAATACTGAGAGGAACAGAGTAAAATCAAAACTAAAATCAACACAGCCATCGTTAACTTCCTCATGCGTCTCATCCATATCTATTTCAATCAATCCAGGCCAGTGCAGCTTCTTTACAAGTCTCTCTGCTCCTTGGGCCTCTTCTGGCTTTCCATCCTTCTTCCGGCTCCTCCTGTCTTCTGTGTTCTGTCTCCCCTGTGTGAGTCCTCTGTGTGTGTCCTGTCTCTCTTCTCAAGCTTCCTATATCCTGCTCAGTTCCACCCTACCTTGGGTGGGACAGGGAATCTGGGACACACCCTTTCTCCTGGGGACCACCCTGTTACATAATGACTGGCTTGTTCACTTTGAGACTAGCCTTACTCGTCCTTCCAAAGGAAGGGTCCCAGCAGCTCTTGACTTGGTCAGCCTTTTTAGAACACCAGCAGAGTCTCCAGGGCAAAAGCCTTGGCCTCAGGGGTTTGAGGGTGAGTGGATAATAGTGATTTAGAGCTAAAAGGAGTAAAATTTAGTTTTCTATAATAAATAACACCAGCAGCTGAATTGGCCTTGCCTTTGGGACTCATGTAGCTGCTGATGAGCCAAAAGTAGAACGTTCCCTGCATCCAAGGAGTGGAGGCCAAACCCTGACTTTGGGCCTCAGTCATATTGCATTCAGACCTGTTAGACCTTAGGATTTATGGAATTCGAATCTGAAAGTGTATGTCCAGGCACAGATCCTAGGGTTGGTCTCCTCGACCAGGACTTCAGAGCGGGATGTATGAGGAGCACACCTCCTCCTCAAGTGTTGCCATGTTCTGCTGAGTAACTAGGAAGCAGCACTGGGCCAGAACTCCTGGCAGCAGAGGAAAGTGCGTGTTCTATGGACACTGATAAAAGTTCAAGGGTTTTGTATCGCATGTTCATGATGACTAATAAGTTTATCCAAGCAACCTTTGGGTTATTTCCTACAGGTGGAAATGAAAGGTGCCATGTACTATATCCTAAAGTTTAACTTGGAGTACGTGGCTGTGGAAAGAACATGGGGATTTGGGATGGACGGATCAAATTCCAGCTCTGCGCTCTATTGCTTGTTGAGATGGTCTCATAACTAGGATTGCCTGGGTCTTTTTTTTCTCTCATCTGTGTAATGGGAATACATACTTGAGGGTGTCGTGAGAGATCATCAGTAGTTACATACATGTATGAGGGCCTAAACTGATGTAATCACACAACCCCACCCCCTCGGTTCTGAGAATGACACCAGAATTAACCCCATTGCCACAAGAAAGTGGGCAGAGGCCCATACTTGTACATCAGAATGCCTCCTGCCACAGGAAAATTGCCCCAATCCCTTTTGGGGGGAGAATTGTGCTCCTTCTAAGCGGAGAATTTTACCAGTTCCTCTACCTTGAATAAGGCCCAGCTGTTAGTGCTTCTCAGCAGCTACAACTAAGCTGCCCAAGATTCTTCAGCCTCTTCAAACAAAGGCTTTTCTGTACCTGAGATAGGCTGTTTTCAGCAAGATAAACATATCATTTAATGCCCAGGTGGGTAAAGGGAAAGTCAGGGAAGTGCATCCTGATAATGGTAACAGTCATCATCTCCCACCTGGATTTAAAGACATAAAAGCAGCCTCTGGTGTTAATCCGTTTGCCAAGTACCTAGTTGTTACTATAGCTCTAGAGTCATCCTTGTTTGTGCTGGTAATTCAGGGAAGCCTGGCCCAGACCTCAGACTCAGGAGCCTTGGAGATACAGGTAATTAGGCCAGGGGTGGGTCACATACAGGCCCAAGCAGAGACCCTCCTGCTGCTGCTGTCTACTCATACTTAACCCCTGACTTTTACCTGAACCTGTTAGATTTCTGGAGCACTGATTCTCAGGCCTTGACATATATTATAATTATCTGGAGATCTTTGAAAATCCAGAAATTCAGTCTGTACCCCAGACAAGTTAGGTACCAGTATAAAAAAAGTAAAATCTTCCAGGTGATTCAGGCATGCATCCAAGTCAAGTTTGAAAACCAGTATCTTATTTGAAAGGATGAAAACTCTGATATGGTTACTTAGCTGACTTGATTTTATATGGGCCCTTAAGTCTCTCTGAGACAGTCTGGGATGGAGGTGTCACCCTTATGGAGCCAAATTGCCTGTTTTTTGTTTTTTTTTTCTCCAAGATTTATTTATTTATGCATACAAGCTGGGGTACAGGCCAGAGGCATGGGGTGGCAAGAGGGTTCACCAGAGACAGAGTGGGGAGCAGCACAGGTAGATAAATGGAAATACACTGCTGAGGGGTGCAGCAGGCGAGGCAAGAGAGGTCTGCCACGCCATGTGGGAAGTGCCATGTGGGAATCTCCCCAGCCCGGAGTCGAATTAGCGTCACTGCTGCTGACAGCTCCACAATGCAGCGCTTAACCGCTGCGCCACCAGGGAGGCCCCCAAATTGCCTGTTCTATAGAGTAGTGGGTGTGTGCGCGCGCTCTTGCACACACACACACACACACACACACACACATGCATGAGCACCTGTGTGTTTTTTCAATGAAGCACTTTAACATTCACAAAGGTAAAGAGAATAGATATGGGCTCCACTCATCACCCAGCCATCATTCATTTTCTTCACCTTATATATTTTTTCTAGAGGTTAGGGTAGGATATTTTCACACAAGTCCCATGCATCATTTATTCATACGTTAGTGTGTATCTCTAAGAGATAAGGACTCAACAAAAATAATCATAACACCATTGTCACACCTAAGAATTAACAGTAATTTTGTAATCTCATCTAATGTGAAATTCATGTTCCATGGTTCTCAAATTTGTCTCACAAATAAATGCTTTCTATGTTTGATTAGTTCCAGTTGGGGTCCAGACAAAGACAGTTCATTTTTGATAGTTTGACTTTTACCTCAGGGTAATTAAGCCATTGCTGTGCACACACATGGAGGTATTGCTGCACATGTGTGTCTGGAGGAGATGCAGGTGGCTTTGGACTCAGTTGTGTTTGCAGGTGGGGCTCTCCTCTTTGACCCTCCTTAGTCATGGTGGGACCTTTACTTCTCTCAAAGGAAATGTTCTTGAGGCCCAGCCACAGCCACCTCTGTATAGCTAGGCTTCTGCCTGAAGGCATGTTCCCTTTGGTATACCTAGAATAGAACCTAGAATAGATGCTTGTGAAAAGAGTGTATGAGTCAGCTCCTTGGACAGTGTAGTTTCTTGCTCCTTTGCTGGAGGCAGTAACTGGGAAGGGCTGAAACAACCTGTTGGATTCTGGCTTCTGCTGAGGGATCCTACTTTTGGGTATTTCCCAGGACTTGTGCTCTGATGGAGGGCCCAGCCAAGAGTTTTGCCCAAGGGTTGTGTGGCTTCACTTCCTGCTGGACCTCTGTTCAGGTCCAGGTAATGACCAGGGAAAGTTAGCACCAGTGAGTTAGCCCTCTGCTAACTAGTGCCAGTTAGCACCAGTCACAGCTTTGACAAAGTGTCCCTCCTTTATGCGGTAGAGTGCTATTAGAATTTTTTAAGGGGTCAGATACCTGAATGTCCCTTAATGTGAATGGGTGATGAAGCTTTGGAGGGATATTGGGGATAATAAGGATAGAGAATGAGGATGAGGAACCTAATGCATTGAACTGTCGTCTCCTTCAAATATTTATTAAGTACATACTGCATATACATTAATTTTTTGTAAACACACTTTTTTTTTTTTGCTTTAAAAGGGAGCCTGTCCTGATTTCAGATGGATTCAGTATTACCAGGTTTTATTTCTTTTCTGTATTATGGTCAGGTAGTTACAGAGGCTAAACAAGGTCTACAGTAAGGCCTCACTAAGTCAGTGAGTTCTCGATCTGCAACTTAAGAGAAGGGACCTATCAGGAAAAGCGGTCCATTCTATTCGACTCAGGCAGGGGTTGTTCCTTTCTTGTTACAATGAAACGATATTGTAGGAAACAAAGGCAGAGGGCCTGCTGTGTAAAGGCAACTCTAATATATAAGGTTATTCATTACAAAATTGTTTTCAATAGCAAAAGTTTTGGAAAAACCTAAAGGCTCGTTAATAAAGGATTGGTTAAATAAATCTTGGTCCATCCCTATAGAGGAATATTGTACAAATATAAAAAGGGAGTACATTGTCTAAATTCCAATATGAAAAGATCTCCAAAAGATAAAAAGCAAGGTCCAGAACATGCGAATAACATGCTACCTTTCTAAGTGACAAGGGGTGAGAAGAGAACATATATTTGCTAAACCCTGGAAGGATACAAGGTAGTTACTATTTGCTTGCTGGTAGGGCCAACAGGGCAGATGGAATGTGGTGGGAGTATGTATGCCTTTTCATATTTTAATATATGAATCATGGATGTGTTGCCTATGCAGAACAATAAGCTAAATTTAAAAAGAATAAATACTTTATACTTACATAGAGGGAATAAATTGATGACTTTCATTATGCCCCATTTAATCTGTTTTATAAGCTTCCAACCCCTGCTTAACTGTACTTAAAACATCCTAGAATCTCTGAGGTCATGACCAGCCCATAGAATGGGCATCTTCCTATGATACTTTGCTCAGCAGCAGATAAGTATTAGGCTCTATTCTGAAGCCCATGGGCTTTCCCCACCCTCACCCTGAGTTTGTCTGTAGGCCACCCCTGGGCAGTTAGCTGCCCCCTGCCAGGCATGGTGGAAGGTGCTGCACCAGGTTGGTGGCGTTCCCTCCCAGTTGGGCCTCTCGCCACAGTCTTCTGCTTCTCCCCTGGCATCCTGTGCACCATGTTGTCTGTGTGTTTGTGTTTATTTCCAGCTTCTGCTTGGTAGCAAAATCCCTTTGAGCAGAACTGGTCCCACCCTACGAGCTTGGAATGTTCAAATGTTAAGACTTGCTCTTCACATTCTTAGTGTCAGGGACAATTCCTCCAGGGCTCTCAAGAAACAAACACATGAAATCTGTGAAATTTTTTCTCCCTATTTGAGTGGAGAAAGAGGGGCAAAGAGGAAGGATCTTTGGGGAGTCTTGAAACTGAACATGTGTGAGTGAACCTTGTTTAAAAGTTTTTTGAAAGATGAAATTCAAGGACGCTCAAGATCTTTTCTTGGCTCTGCCACAAATGTGCATTTTATATTTTATTCCAGTTGGTACGTTTGGGCATATTCTTTGGTTTTTAGTTTGTAACATAGATGGAGCCCATATTCATTGTCTGTTTTCTCCCACTGTTGTCTCAGCCGGTCTGATACTTGAATAAAACTTAAAGCCTATTTTTTAAATAGCAACTAAGTAAAGTTTAAATTCCAATTGGGGGAAGAATTTGCTCTTTTTGTACACAAGTACCAAATGAAGTAGCTGGCATTTTTGGTCCATGTTGAAAGATGATTTGAAAGATGAATTTTTAAACATCAGAGTCACATCATTGGTGTCAGTGGATCACGAGGATACATGGCTAGTGGGTCCCCAAATCTTGGCCAACTCCAGGGGCTGTATTCATTGAGAGGAGGAACCTCTGCTCTCTTTAAATGGACTGAGACACCTGTCTCTGTTCTCTTGCTGAATGGGTGGTGGTGACTTTGGAAGGGTAACTCTGCATAATGTGACTCCCCGCTAAGGTGGTTCCCCATTGCTAGAGCAAGGTTCTTTCCTTGACCAAGTACTTAGACCTTCCCCTTCCCAGCAAGTTTTATTATGACCACTTTGGGAGGTTTTTGGGAATGGAAACACTTGAAACAAGTTAGATTCTAGCCAGCCATGCCTCCCCTACTTAAAATTTAGGTGAAGCAGGAGGAAGATGTTGGTGATGGTCAGTGATCTCTAAGGCTTATCTAGAAGCTTGCAATCTATTGGCCAGTGAGCCTTAACTCAGGTCCACTGAGCCACTTTTTAATTTTCTGATAAAGCTAAAATGTTTATGGCAGATTCAGAAACAATTTTCAGAGTAATGAGTGTCTTTGGCTGCCCTTCTGATGATTTACTTAACCTGACACCTAGAATTGTGCTGGGAAATACTCTGGATACTGCCATCTACTCTTGTTCTCTAAGTGATTGCTTTTCAGAAGCAAAAAGTAGTTTGGTAATTTTAGGGATGATTTGCTTTTTGCTAGGTAGTTAATTCTTAGCAAGGAACAATAAACTAGAATCATATGTTTGTGGCCCTATTTGGCTCCTAACAATAAAATTTAAACCAGGAATTTGGCTGCTGCCATTAGTTTTCTCATCTATCAAGTGTGGTTGGTCTAGAACTAGGTATCTAAGGTTCATTTCAGAATTCTAGCTGTTCTATTTTTTTTTTTACTTAACACCCAAGGTCTGTACGGGGTGAAGCCCATAAATTATTTATTTGCACCTCTGGGATGCTGAACCAAAGCAACGAGAAAACCCTGCACACAATAACTTTTTTTTTAATCAGAAATTAATAAATAAGGAAATATTATTTCTAATTTTTTAATGGGATTCAGACATTGGCAAAGAATACATTAAATTAGCAAGCATGCATCGTATAAACTATAGGTGCTGTTAGAAGATGGTGGGGCACCCTGGGGTCCCCACACTGCACATTCTAAAGGGTTTTGCCATCCACCACATAAAGACAAAGCAAACTCATAATGTGACAGAACTTTGGCATATTAGTGTGCATAGAGAGAGAAGAGAGGATAATAATTTCCCCAGTGAAACAAGCAAAGTTACCTATCACCTTGTGGGTAAATGCCCAACCAAATGGGATTGGCTCCAAACAGCCACTGAGGCCCAAAAGCTTGCACCTTCTGACGGGGAACCATAGGAAAGGGCAGAAGGGGCCAGACAAGCCTTGGACAAATGGAGTAAAATTAAAGTACAAATCAAGATAAAGACTGCCGTTGTCAGCCTCCCTATGTGTCTCTCACCCATGTGTTTCTTCCATGTCCCCCAAGCCTCTGGTACAAGTCCAAGCTGAGAAGCAAGTGCAGCTTCTTCACTTGTTTCTCCATGTGCCGTCTCCAGGTCTCTCTTCAGGTCTGCCTCAGCTTCCCCTGCTTCTTAGGTGGGGCAGGGAACCTGGACCCTCCCCTTTTAATGGGCTTTACTTTCTAACAATTCCTTTTTGTAATAATGCCTGTTATGCTCTTAATTTTGCTACCTAGACGTCACTTCAGGTGAATATTTTTCTTTGCATTTCTTAAGTTTTCTACAGTGAATTTATCACTTTTTGTAGTGAAGGAAAAATTGCACGTGCAAATTTTGCTACCACCTGTCCTTCATTCCCTTCCTTTGTGTAATCTTCATCTCTCTTCCCTACTTAAGCCAATAAGGTTAATCTGTGTTTGGTGAATGAATGAAAGAAACTCAACATTCCAAGGGTTTACCCTTTGCCAGCTACAAAAGTAATAAAGCAGCAACCATCTCTCTAGAACCCCAAGTCCAATGACAAAGGTGAGGTCCATGTCAGAACAAAATGCCGTAATTATGGTACTGGTTGCCATGAAGACAGAGAAGAGGATGTGCTAAGACTATTTCTCCGTTTCAAGCCTTTGGGGTAAAAGCCCTGTGAAATTGTAAGGCCCAAAGCCTGCATATGATGCAGGCATTGTGTTGTGGATTGATACTGCTTGTGAGGAAAGTCAGTTCCAGCTTGGGAGGAGATGTGAATCCTTTTACACTTGTGTGTTGGGTTAGAATGGTCTGTCAGAGCCAAGGGCAGGACCGTAGCTTTCCTCCTGATCCCTTGACCTTGACCCATCAGCATTGTCCAGTTCTTTGCTGCTCTTCTCTCTCTGGCTACTTGTATTATTAGGCAGTTTTCTCATTTGTTACTAATCCATTCCTTACAGAATTTTGGAGCTTCAAGAACTGACCTAGTTTAAGTCCTACATTTTTCTAGACAAGGAAACTGAGGCGCAGGAAGTTAAGTGACTCTGGCCAAAGTCATCTAACTAGTGACAAAGCCAGGCCCAAGCTGCTCTCTCCAAACAGAATGAATTTGCAGGATTCCCAACCCTAATAATGTGTACTGTTTACATAGGTGAATATTCAAGAGCACGGTTGAGAGTTCTTAGAAGAAAAATCCATTTCCACAGCTGAGTATCTGACAAACAGGTGGCTTCCTTGTAAAATGTTTGCTTAGCTAGGAAGCTACCATTGTCTTGAGTAAGTTTTTTGTGACCACATCAGGGTGAGCAGTAGAGTTTCTTTTCTGAAGACTGTGCCATTTGTATGGCCTTTTAGCAGCTTTTTGGTTTAATTCTGGTCTGAAGTTAAAGAAACAGTAGCATGGACTTTTGCTAGATTGATGGTGATTTGGGTCTGGTCTGTGAGCCTTACGACACTAGTGCACTTAGAGAATAAGCCACCCCACCCTGAGCAGACTTCAGGCGTGCACTCCACTCTTTAGCCCTGCAGATATTAAATTCATTACATGGTCATGGCTTGAACATAAACTCCGCCCCTAGATCTGGGTTTGATTTTTGTCTGTGGCCGGGTCTTTGCAACCAGGCTGTGTCCTTTTTGCCATCCAGATTTGAAGGGGCAAACTGGTCTTCTAATGGACACCTGGACTCCAACTCAGCCATGTGCCCAGAACCTTGAATACTCTATTACCTTTTCTTTGCCATTCAAACCTTTGTTCCTTCTATCATGTGTTCCTACCGCCTTTTTCTGGAGAAACCTGGCTGAATCCATAAGCCTAACACTGGGAGATCCTCACATCATGAGGTCTCTTAATTCTTAAAAATTTGCTTAGCATAAGTAAGTGCCCATATGCATATAATTACTGCAGGTCTTCTGGCCCTAGCTGAACATCCCCAGATTTACATGATCTTTCTTATTTTACCCTTGTGCCAGCCAGTTGTACTTTAAGGACACAACTGAAAAGTGACTTGGCTCTAAGTGAAATTTGTCACTATGCATACCATCTCTGAAATTCTGCTTTCAGTAGATAACAGTAGAAATTGCCCCTTCTTTGACCAGCCCAGCCTTCATTCACTTTTGTATTTAACATATGCAATGTGCTGTTGAATTACTTCACAGTAATGTTGATGTTTACAGTTTAGGCAACAAGTGACTGGCAGAAAGACATCATGTATCTAAGTACACCCCAGATTCAATTTCTCTGAACAGCTGGTTAAGACACAACCCCCCCTTTTTTAAAAGAAAACATAACTGAAGCAGGTAGAATGGTTTCTTTTGTTCAAATTTCCTCTCCGAGAACAGCCCCAAGAGTCCCTTCACCTGCATTATCCATTAATGCTGTGGGTTCATTATCCCCAAATAAACAGTCCTTCCTGCCAAAGAAAATAGGCAGCAGAAATGGATGCAGAGATGTGTCTTGGGACCAGCATTTGGGGTTTGTTCGTTTTTTCTGGACTAGCCCTCAGTCTCCTTATTGGGCTCTTGTCTGTAGTGTTGCACCCCAGCTCCGACAACCCCTTGCTGCTGTGGTAGTAATACTGCCTGTGGCTATCCATCCTTTTTGAAAGCATCCTTCATTTCTGTTTGCTCAGTTTCCTGAATGCCTCCTCCAGATCATCTTTCACCTCTTGCTTCAAGCTCTGGGGACACATGTGGTTTCGACATAATGCACAGATGTGACTTGGGGGAGGGAAGTCTCTGTTGTGGACTCACACAAATCAGATGGGGTCACTGGACTCTGAAATGGAGGCTGTTGTCTTCCAGTGGGAAGGTCACGGAAGAGGGGAGGTGGAAAAGCCAACAGGCAACCAACCTCAGACTGCAGATTTTCCCACCAGTCTGCTGAATGGGGTCCCACCTATTCAGCTCCCTGGACTGTGTTTTTGCTCTGTAAGGAAAGAGTGAGCTACCGCCCACGCAGCTCACACCGCCATGAATAATGCTCGCTATCTCATTCTAAACTGAGACATTAAGCAGACCA
This sequence comes from Scalopus aquaticus, assembly GCA_004024925.1. Classification (NCBI taxonomy): domain Eukaryota; kingdom Metazoa; phylum Chordata; class Mammalia; order Eulipotyphla; family Talpidae; genus Scalopus; species Scalopus aquaticus. The sequence goes on from PVIJ01001994.1 coordinate 105,966, forward strand.
AGGGACCAGCCCAAGCTTATACCAGGGAAAGACCTGCGTCTTTATCCACCCAGATGTTGATAACGTGTGGCCCAGAGACTTCTGTAAAGGTCTAGCTAGTCAGCACTTTCAACTTTGGGGATCATGTGGTCCTGTCGCAGCTACTCACCTCTGCTTTTGTCGCTCCAAAGCAGCCCTAGACGGTAGGCAAACAGATGAGTGTGGTGCTGGCCATAATTTGCCCACCCCTTCACAACTATTCTCATCATTGTTTGCACAAATTAGAGTATTCTGCATTTGGTCAGGCCCTGTGCTAAATACTTGTGAATGATCACATTTATCTCATTGAAAACAATCCTGCGAGGTTGCCAATAGTATTATTCCCACTTTACAGATAAAGGAAGATGCTTGAAGTAGTTAAATAATGTAAAGCTCAGGTTGTATTGTGAACCAAGACAGCTTGACTGTGTAGCTCACGCTCTTTACCACGGCACAGCGCAACCCACAGCGCCACACCGCTGACGGCCACACTAGCTTCTAGATCTTGTCCTTAGCCGGTATCTGGACATCAGTCAAAAAGCACATATTATAGATGATTACTAAAACCCTGGTACCAATTAATACAATGGTAGGAATTTGAGAAGTTAGAGTCCATTAGTCAATTGTAAGAAATTGGAAGCCACGTTCTGCTCAGTTCAGAATTAGTTTTGCTTAACACCCAAGCATCAGTGTGATGAAAACACACACAAATTCACAGGTAGCTCCAAGGCCAAAGACTTTGAGACTGATTTCTAGGTTCCAAGATCCAGTGCTCTGAAACTGGTGAGCTGGAGCAGACAACTCTTCCTCATGTGGGAAGAGCTCCTCATGTGGGGAAGACTACTCTTCTCCAAAGTCAGCTGCCTCTTTTTTTTTTAATTTATTTTTTATTTATACATACAAGCTGGGGTACAGGCCAGAGGCGTGGGGTGGCGAGAGGGTTCACCAGAGACAGAGCGGGTAGCAGAACAGGCAGATCAGAAATACACTGCTGAGGGGAGCAGCAGGCGAGGCAGGAGAGGTCTGCCGCGCCATGTGGGATTCTCCCTGGCCAGGCGTGGAACTCGCGTCGCCGCTGCCGATAGCTCCACAGCGCAGCGCTTAACCGCTGCGCCACCGGGGAGGCCCAGCTGCCTCTTAACAGAAACACCAGTACTAGAGGTAGCTGTCAACTCACACACACAGCCAGCTGCCCGAGTTTTGGCCACACTGGTGTAGTCAGGGAGATAGAACGGTGTTTGTTTGCTGACCTACCAATGGTCCTAAGCATTCAGGTCCACCAAACAAAAATGTCCTTTAGAGGTGGTGGAAACCAAATTTGGGATGTCTGCTGTTTTTCTAATAAGTGTAGTGGGTTCTGAGGAAAATTTCCCAATTAAAATCAGGAAAAAAATAGCCCATATCCTATCCCTTAAAATGTTTCCCTAAGTGTTTTCTTCGCTGCTGAGGGAGGTGGTCCCATGGTCACTTAAATTTGTGAAATGCAATATTAAACAAACATAAACATAGCCTGGTGTTTTCCCAATATGTTTGTTTGGGGTTTTGTTTTGGTTTGGTTTTGGAGCCCTTTATAAAATTGTTTGCAGGGAACAGCTTTTGAGAAGCCCTAACCCGAGACATTTTCCAGTGTTAACATTTTGGTAAATTTCTTTAGGGTCCAAGATATTTTTTTTTTAATTGTTATTTATGTCTTTTACATTTTGTATTCCCCTTGGGCAGCCCACCACCAATTCACCCTTGATCCATCTCCATGGACCCCTGTATTCTCCTCTCTTCCATTTTGTGCCCTTATCCTCCCCTCCCCCCACCCCCCCCACCGCTGAATGTCAGGGTCCAAGATATTTTAAATGTGAGGGTAGTAGCAGCAGCAACAACTGCAGTGGCTATCAAATCCGTAAACAATTTTTTTTTGTTTTTTTTTTGTTTGTTTGTTTTGGAATAGAGGTTTTGTAATTGTGAGAATATGTTTAACTTTATTTGAAATATTTTGTACTTAAAGAAAAAGTGTAAGACTAGTGCGTAGGACTCTTCAATACCAGTTCTCCAATTGTTGACAATATTTGCCTTTTCCTCGTTCCTTCTCTGTGTGTGTACCTGTTATTGCTATTTTTGTATTTTTAGTGAATGAAGGCTGAATTGTAAAGTTATCTAATGAACTGTGGACTTCTTGAAAATAATTATGTAAACTCAAATTAGAGCTAGAAATTTATTAAATCCCCCCATTTCAACCTTTGTGTTAAGGTAAACCATGCTTTTGGAAGAGTGTCAAAGAATATTGTTAAACTGGGAAGGAACATTTTGATAATTTTTTGTAGCTTGCAGTCCTCCTGAGAAAGAGCTTGTCAGAACCAAGGAAGGCTTCAGTTCGGGCCAAACACAGTCCCCATAAGTCTGAATTCAAGAAATTGTCATTTTATATGTGGAAACTGTGGCCAATATTTACAGCCACTTTGCAGTCCTAGTATCTGGAGCAGTATGTGTTGAGAATTAGATGTGGCTGCTGGCTTAGGTGGGGCCTCAGCCCCACATACCCTTTCATCCTTTGGTTTTAGAACTGACAGGAGCCGCCAGCAGGTTCTGGGTTTTCTTAGGAACTCACCTCAAGGCACTTTCGCAACTTAACAACACAGGCAGTTTTTTAAATGCCATATAGTTTCAACAGTGGTTTCATTAACATACATTGTAGCATCCATATCTGGTTTTTTTCTGGCCATGAAATCAAAGCTCTCTTCTTCCTTCTGATGATTTAAGTAACCGAATTTGAACATAAAGTGAGTCTCACAAACACTGCCATCTTACCAAGCGATTTGTTGATGTAAGGGGACTGTGGGTGTGACTTACATAACCTCTCGGGAGCCTTTCCAAAACCATATAAGGAAGCTGGAAATAGTCACCTCTCTTTTACAATGTCAACATTGCGCTCATGAAGGAGGCCAGAGTTTGTTGTCCTCAAGGAAAGTATAAGGAACAGTCAGTTGCCAGACAGTCTTAGGAGGAGAGGCAGGCACTGTGACCTTAGGACGCGTGTACCAAACCTTTATGCCGGAAGCTCCCACACCCACAGGGCCACAAGGTTGCTTGTGAATGGTGCCCTATTCACACACATGGTAGGTTCATACCTGTCTAGAAAAGTGCCTTGTTTGGGTATAAATTAGAAGACCTTAGGGACTGAAAACATTTTTTTAATTAAGAAAAATATCATTGTGAAAATTTTAAGCCATACTCAAAAGAAGAGATAACAATGCAGGCATTCCTCACATACTCACCACACAGATGCAATGATTATCAAGATTTTGCAACATTACCCCACACCCCTTTAGCTAATGTGCTTTATTTATAACATAGCCCAAATAGATCATTGCAACTCTGACCACTTCAGGGTGCCTTTGTGAAGAGGAGACATCTTTAGAAACAAAACACCACACAATTCTTCCTAACAAAATTTGAGAGACCAAAATTTTATTGTGTACTTTTTATATAAAGCTCCAACAACTAGGTAACCATACAGCCTAAGATCAGCAAGGGCCTGATTATAAATAGTTTATCACTTAAAAGAGGGGGCTCCTCACACTCAATTCTGAACAAAATAATTTGGTTTGGGGATGGGGCAAGTGAACACTTTGCACTTGCGGTTCTATGTCCTGTTATCTCATGTACCATTTGCTTCCTAGGCATTTTACAGTATCATCAGTGATTGATAATCATAACTTACAGGAATTTCTTAAACAATATTTTAATTGGAAAAAGCATCTGTCAGCTGTCAGGCTTCCAGCTTCTACTTTTGAGAAGCAGGATGTTGAATGTGAGTAATGACACAACAGGCCTATAAAATGCGGACTAACCCTGGGATGACTCATCCAGTACGATGCAGTATATTTGTCAAGGAGACTGAATCATATATGGGGGAAACCACTTCTCAAGCAGCCAGCTGGTTCTCAGGTCTGCAAGAGACAATCCATTTTTAACGGAAGCATTATAGTAGCAATAATGCTGATACCCAGCACTTGGGCTGTACAATGTAGAGGAAATGGCATCGCCTGGCAGGTATGTGCTGACTGTTTACATGAGCTTTATTTTCTCCTTGTTCTCTTCTGCCTAACCTTTCTGGTATTTGTTTTTAATATGTTTTAAGGAAGAATAAAATTATTTTGATTGTAAAGAACTGAATGTGTGTGTGTGTGCGCACGTGTGCATGCATGCATGTGAGTGTGCACACACTAGTGCAAGGACAGATAGATAACCACTGATCGTTTGATGGACACAGAGCTTTTTGTTCACTTATCTCCCTTTCTAAAAACAAATTTCTCCTTAGATACTCAGATAGGAATGGCCTGAACTCCATCTTTTGTCTTAGGCTCGCAGTTTAAAAGATGCTGCCTAGGAAACAGTTTGCAGAAGTGGTAAACCTTTTGGGTGGGTAGATTTAAAAAAAAAAAAGAATAAGCAGAAGTAAGCTAAGTGGATATCTAATGATAACTATTATTTATAATGTTGGGTGTTTTTTTCCCAGTGTTATGCTTTCCCCCCTCCTTTCTCCAGGATACATGACTTAATGCACATAAGCTTATTCCCCTGCCGAGTGAATATGTCTAATTTTTGCAAATCATAATTTGCTCGTGCTGAATTCATGCATTAACTTTCTCTAGGTGGGAGAGGGGCTAGTGGGTATTTGGTAACAACATGTAATTATAGCTTTCACATGATCTGAGGAATTGTTCTGCATAATTGGGAGACTGTGTCTGCCTGTCTGACCCTCTCTTCACTCACTAAATTTAAACAGTGTCTGACTTGTTAAGGCACATATCTTGTTTATTTGAGTATATTAAACATTCCTCTGTGTGTTGACACTCCATTCAGTATCTCCTCATATTTTTAAAAAATGCTTTTTGAGTCCTGGTTAGGGACAGATGCTATCGTTAGTTAATAGTACTATTTATGCTTTCCTGGTCTGTCCAGAATGACTGGGTCAGGACCTATAGCACAACTGTCAACAAATTTGCCTGAGATGCAGCATTTGAGGAGCAGCTCCTTGCGTGGTGGTAAACCTGTTAATCACTAGGAGAGCATTAAACAGAGCCGAGGTTACTAAACTGGAAAAATAGGCTGTCTTTGTTTCTCTTCCTCTTTCTTGTAAAGTCTATCATGTCTGTCTTGTTTTCTTCGAGACATATGAATTTTAAACTATCAAGAATGCATTATATTTAATTACTTAAATGCACTCAGAAATGCAGGCAATATACAAAGCCATCACGGAGGGAGTTTGTTTGATTTGTTTCTGTTTGTTTTGTAGAAAAGGGGTTCACTTTTTTTTAGAACGGCCAATTTGTTTTTGGAGACAGGACTATATCCAAATTTCATTAATTTTGCATTCTATAAATGAAAGCCACCTGTTATGCTGTTACATGCTAATTATGGTAGAGGACAATAATGAGGAAGAACAGTATTTGAAATATGTGGGGGTTTTGCTAAGAATTTTCCTGCCCACATCTGTAGTGCTTATTTTTATATGTGTATACATGCCCATATAGTACATATTTAATAATAGCATCTAGTGATATTAAAAAATACTTCAGTTTCAAAGTGAGGGTTCTTTTGATTTCTTCTCATTTATGTTTATATATACATATATATATGTTGCAGAAGAAAGGCTACTTGAAAAATGTTAGCTTCACAGTGGACTATGACGGAGGATTATTGGGGTGATAACATACTTGCAGAGGTATGAACATGGATCTCTGAAACATACAGTGTTGTAAACCAATGACACCTAATAAACATAAATTTTTAAAAAACATTCGCTTGAACTAGAGCCCCAGTTTTGCAAAACTGTAGTGAATGGGCTTCTCGGACAGCCTTGGTAGAGGTCACCCTCAGCTCAGGGTTCACTTTGTCAAGTCATCAGAAGAATGTGAACTAAAGGCAGAATAGCAGATTTTCTCTGCTTTTACTGAAATCTTAGATTCCATTGTATCATCTCTCCCCTCTTCCCAGTCCTACAGAAAATGATTACAGGCAGGTATATAAAAACATTTCCTTTAAAATTTTTGACTTATTGATACTTAATGTGAAAATGCCTTGTTTTCCCATGATATATGTAACTGAGACTAACCCAGGGCCTGTCCACATTATTTCAGAGTAGCATAGATTTCTTTTAGCTTTGGTTACATTACAAGCTCTGGGTATATTGATCTTTGCGACTCGGCAGTGATAATCACCCCTAGGGCTGTGGCCAGCGCTCCTCAGAGGCCCCTTTGCTGTTAAGCACCATGCACCATCAGTCCAGAGTGACCACATGGTTTTTAGATGCCTTCTTTCCCTTTTGAGGGAAAAGGAATACAGAGTTACTGCCGGTACCAAGGATCTCATATCATTCAACTTGGAAGCGATCAATAGATATTGAGTGAGACACTGCTGACGTTTAGAACTATGTGCCGGGTAAGTGTTAAATTCAAAAATGCTTGCAATCCAGGCCCAGCCCTGTCCTTGCTGCTTCTGTGGGGGTTCATCGTTATTGGTGATAGATTCCTTCTGGGTTTTCTTTTATTCATAGTTTTACTGGAGTCCATAATCTGGAACCACTAATTGCTCTGTGTAGAAGCAACTGTTAGCTATTCCCATTTGGTTCTTTAGAACCTAACTCTTCTTGGGTGGGAATCAAGAAAGAACTGACCTACTCAAAAATTCATTTGATAGTTTGGTGGCCATGATTCCTGAGCCAAGTAGAGTGACACAGCCTCAGACAAAGGATTTTTTTTTTTTTAAACTCTTCTTTTTTGGTGGGGAAGTGGCAGTCAGCTAGAGCTGTTGAGTCTTCAAAGCCTAGAACATCCAGGATATTTAGTGGGACAGATTAGCAATCATCATGGACAGTTTTCCCCAATTTGAGGTTTGAGACCCCTCCTTTTTTTTTTTTTTAACATCTGTTAAAATCTTACTCTAATGGCATAAGGCCATAATTAATTTCAGTTCGATAAAAAAACAGGTTTTTTAAAATCACTATGTTGATCATCTGTCAACATTTAAAAATACTTACTTGTTTTTAGAGACCTGTTTTGTGAGTCTGTAATCTATTGATTTATGGGGCTATGGCTATAATTGTAGTTCCCAGAGGGAGAACTGAACCTGTCCATTCCCTATAGCCCACTTCTCCTGTTACACTGTCCTCTCCACTTTTGGGGTTTATGGTCTTTCTGCCTATATAGTGAGTAGAATTAATAGAACTTATAGATAAATCTTTTATTATTATCCAAAACACCAATTTTCCTGGGTAGCTTAGAAAAGCTAGAGAAAAATACAAAACAGCTTTTTTAGGACACAGTCCCAATTGTTAAGGACATGTAAATGGAGTGAATGCCCACTCTCTTATCCGACCAGTGTGAACTTTTATTACTCCTGAGCAATCTTCCATGTATCAGTTTGCTCACAGCTTGTTTGCATTGACATCTGTGCCCAGACGGGCTTAGGGTGTAAGTGGGACATTTATGGAAGCCATACCTATTCCCAGTTGGGTTCTTAATCACCAGTGTTTCCTCCTGACTAATGATCACTGTAGAGAAAGCAAATGCTTCAGAACCAGGCTGGTTTGTCAACCTCCTTGAAAGAGGTTTTAGCTTGCATGATAGTCCCCCTTCCTTGTTGCACACTTGTCTTCATAGACTTAAGTGGTCTGGGAACCACAACAAGAAACTATCTTCTTTCCAGATCTCAACCCAAGAGATGACTTTTAGTTTTTAGTATTAATTCATGCAGTTGTGAAAGATTTTCACATTGGAGATAGCCAAGCTGTGTTTGGCACGCTCTCTCTCTCTGCCCCTCCCCCCCCGTGTGTGTGTGTGTGTGTGTGTGTGTGTGTGTGTGTGTGTGTAAACACATGTTCCTTGTGTCCATCCATTGGAAGGAGATGGGTTGCTTGTCTTGCTCAGGTCCCTTGGGACCTGCTGGTCAGCAGGGCCTCTTGAATTCCATTAAATGGAGCATAGACAGCATGTGCCATAAAGACTGCTTGGGAAGGGTGAAGAGCAAAATTAGTGTCTGTGGGTGGGCAATAAATTAGCCCCCCAGTTTTTTGCTGTTTGTTTAAGAAATATTAAACATCTTTAATTCCATGTTGAAGAAATGAACTGTTAGAAAACTCTTGTGATTGTGTTTTTAAATAATTTTAAAAACTGAAGTTACAATAGAAGAAATAAGGAACTAATCAAAAATATTTTCAGGGATATACTGTCATTTATATTGTAAACATGGTACATTTTCTATTAGAATATAATTGGCTAAGGATTAGGGGAATTTATTAGTATTAACAGAGAAAAGTCTATTATGCTTAACATTATTCTGGTTTTTTTTTTTAAATATTTTTTATCTCAGTAAAACCAATTACAAAGGAGGTGCTTGTGTTTTCATATATGTAATTTGCCTTATACCCAAAGAACCACACTTAAGCAGCGCTTACAGTTACATTCGAGCCAGATCTTCCTTTTATAGTTACCTAGAGGTCTTGTAAGTTTAATTGTTCCTCATAGTATGGAAGGCATTTCTTTTTTTTTTTTAAAGATTTATTTTTTATTTATGCATGCAAGCTGGGGTACAGGCCAGAGGTGTTGGGCGGCGAGAGGGTTTACCAGAGACAGAGTGGGGAGCAGAGAACAGGCATATCAGAAATACACTGCTGAGGGGAGCAGCGGGCGAGGCAGGAGAGGTCTGCCACGCCATGTGGGATTCTCCCAGGCCGGGCATCAAACTCGCGTCGCCGCTGCCGACAGCTCCATAGCGCAGCGCTTAACCGCTGCGCCACCGGGGAGGCCCCTGGAAGGCATTTCTTACAGAATGGTTATGATGTATGTATTTTACACAATGGACACATGGTACTTGATATTAGAGGGAACCTTTTGTTGTTATAATAGTGATAGCCTTTACGTCTTAAGGACTACAGAAATGTTCTTTGTAGCCCAAGTCCAAAATTTCTAATTCTGGGTCCTTCTTGAGCACAGGCCCTCTTTGTTTCTCAAATTGTCTTATTTTATTGTTACAAAAACCACGTAACATAAACTGTACCATTTAACCATTCTAAATGTACAGTATATTAGTGTTCACTATATGTATATTGTTGTACATCCAATCTCTAGAACTTTTTCATCTGGCAATACTGAAACTCTATAGCCATTAGACAACTTCCCTTTTGCCCAGCAGCCCCTCCTTTCACCACTACCCCTCTCCTGCTTCTATGAGTTTGACTGTTTTAGGTAGTAGACTTTTTAAGTGGAATCATGCAGTATTTGTCTTTTTGTGACTATTTTACATAGCACAATATCCTCAAGATTCCTCCATGTTGTAGCAAATGGCAGGATTTCTTTTTTTATGGTTGAAGAATATTGTATTCTATGTATATAGCACACTTCTTTCTCCATTCATCCCTTCATGGATTTTTAAGTTTTTTCTACCTCTGGGCTATTGTGAATAATGCTGGATTGAACATGGCTGTGCAATTAATTGCCTTTCGAGATAGGAATTGACTTTCAATAAATGTTAGGGTTAATTTTCTGTGTGCAAACACACAAGAAAAAGTGCAATCCTGTCATATCACCTTCTGTTTATCTAGCCTTTTCTGTATATACAAGAGCTTCCATCGATGGGATCATTACTCACCATAGGAAATTGCTGGGTGCTCACGGTGCAAGGGATTGTGGCTTTCCTAGAGGTGAGCTTGGTCCTGGGAGGTGTCTGAAGCACAGTGGTGAATGGAATGGGCTGTGGGTTGTTCCCATGACCAGACATTGAAGGAGGCCCTTTTATTCTTTCTTCTAGGGACAGTGTGGCTTCAGGGTAGCATAATTGCATCTCTTTGGCCTCACAGACTGCCACCTTGACAGTAAAGGTCTCTGGTGGCAAAAGTTAGCCACAGCCACTTGGTTGTGCTGCCTTGAGCGGTGTTAGCCGCCATGGAATGCATGCTCTAATGCAGTTGAGCTCCCTGGTACAAGTGTCTTGGTGATGGCCAAGAAAGCAGTTAACTCAACCATAGTTTCCAGTGGTCTCAATTTCTGTGAAGGTCATTGTGTGTCTTAAAATCAAACACCTTCGAGTCCTACTGCAAGCTGGCAGACTTTGTTACGTGGGCACTAACTTTAAAGTTCCCTAGGAGTTCCTTTTGAAAACAGACTAGAATACTCTCTAAAAAAAAAAAAACAATATATTAAGACTGTTGTGTTAAACTGTAGTTAGTTGGTTTACACATTCTCTTTGCCACCCAGTTCTTTTATGGCGGTTAAGTCACTTAATGGAAGTCTATGTAGTCAGTGGATGACTCTGTTTTATAATAACTCGGAAGGAAATTGCCCTCCTAGATCAAATCTTGTCCCTCAGGGTAGACAAGTCTGCTGTTGCATGATTATCCTGTGAGGATGAAGCTTACCTTGTTGCTTCCCTTCTAATAATTCAATAGTCATTGCCACCATAAAAGAACAATTTCCTGTGATCACTTGCTGTGGAGTCTTCAACCTTGGCATTGACACTGATTTCATTGTTACATTTGCATTGAAACCAGTGATAGTGAGTTTGGTTTGCTTAACTGCAAACCAGCCCCCCGCCCTCACCCCCTTTGGTTTTGTCTGCTAGCTAGTTTGCTTAGGTAAAAAGATTCCCTAATCTGATTAGATCAGAGACTGGCTCCTTGTCTAAGTCAAGATTAGTGGTGACAAATTCTCAGGACCCCAAAATGGAAACCTAGATGGATAGTTTAAGAATTCCTTGTTGCTGGCCCTTTCCCCCATACCCACATAGAAAAACTCTTGGCCAGAACCCAGCCAGAGTCCAATAAAACTGACCTTTCCTACCATGTTTCTGTTAAGAAGACTGTCAGATGGGCAGTAAAAACCATTTGGGAACACAACTGCAATCGTAGAAATTGACTAGGCTTTCAGGAACTGGATTGAGGATCATACTGCTCACCATTTTCCGTTTCGCAGGGTGGGGGCGGAGGGGGGAGGGGCATCCCAGGTTGAACAACAGATTTATAAGAAAACTTCTGGACCAGAACTCATTTGTAAAGTTAAACAGCCTGGACCTAACGTGGAATTTGAAGTGCAGTGTTGCTTCATCAAAGGTCTGCAATAAATGTCTCTTCCCATGTTTAAGTTAAGCATTTGCTGCTTTATTACCTTTTCCTGACCCCCTTCTCTCAGAATGTAGTGAAGACTGGAGTTGAAGCATCTGCTCTGGAGCTAGTTGATGCAGCATATGGGGTAAGTGACTTGGGAGGAGGGGCCGCATCCCTCTAGTCTTCTCTGCTTGTATTTGTCCCATAAATATGTCTGGAGATTTCCTTCCATGTGACTAAAGAAAATCTCATATTTATGAGTATATAAACCCAGCTAGATGGCTAGGTTGTACCAATTTTATTCAAAGGTGCTTATTAAACTTTTTGAACCTCAATTTTCATCACTTTCTTGCTATTTCAAAATACTTTGATAAACCAGTTTCACTCCTGGGAACTTTACCATTGCATAATAACACTTGCACTGAGGACAGATCTCTTCATTTGTCTAGGTTTCAGGTCTTTGAGGGGTTGTTTTGTGTTCCCTCTCCTTCCTCCCTCCCCCAACCCCCCCCCCCAGCTTGAAAGATGTTTTCAGTTGAATTTTTACTATTGAAAGTTTTCTTACCTACTTTTGTGGACTGCTTGGGTGGCCTGCATTTGGTAAGTCCTCTGGCACAGCTAAAGCACTTTAAGGCCGTGTTTGTTTTAACTTGGGCCCAAACTTGATAGGGGGCCTGAAGGTGATTTGGCTCCTGCCTCATTTTATATATGAAGAAACAGGCTCAGTTGTCTGGGGTGTCTCACCTCGGAGAGAGGAGGAAATGTACAACAGAAGGGCGTGTCTGCCCACTATGATGCCAGTTATACCGATGGATTCAAAAAACTGTTGATGTGAAACTTTAAATGAGTAAGACTTCCCAGCCCCACCCCCAGCTCTGTTGTTTATTTCATGTGGTTGTGTTATTAGTGATACCTCTTCATTTCTCCTTATGATTCCTTTGACAATCGGTTGCCTATCCAGTAAATTTTAAGAGACCAATAAGAATAAATTACTCTTCTATCCTCTAGATCACCTAGCCACAACACAGGCCCCTCTTAGAACAAAGTAGAGGGAGGCGGAAAGGAGGAGCTGGGGTTTTAAAGAGACTGGATCTCTCTTTCATCTATCCCTATTGCCAGTGTCCTTAAACAAGGCCTTTCTCCAGTCTGGATTTTAAGTTTTCCATTTAAGTGAAGGGTTTAGAGTAGATGGCTTTACAGGTCTTTCTCGCTTATAGGCCGTGTAACTAACTTGTTTGTATGGTTCTTCACTGATCCTAATTGAAGATCCAAACTCTGCTTCAGGCCCACCTCTATTCCAGTCTGCCCCTGGGAGTTGAAGAGATAGTCAGAATTACTCAGGGAGAAATGCCTTACCTGCTATTTAAAATAGTAAATACCATTTTAGGAAGGGTGTGTTCAACAGAGGGAACGTCAAAGAAAATAGATAAAGAAATGCGCTTTATTTGTTTCTTTGTATGTTAAGCTTTTTTTATCTGATGAGGGAGGTGGCAGAACCCTGGGAGAAGAGCATCTTAAAGAATTGCCCTGCCTGGCGCTCTGTCCTGAATTTAAGCAGGGAAGCTCTTAAAAGTCAGCCTAGTGTTAGCATGACATGCTGACCCTTTCCTCCTTATGGGTTGAATTAGCACCTCCTTTTGTTTGAGAACATATCTTATTTAGGACTGACTTGTAAAGCATTTTGCAGGTGTAGAATTTGGTATTAACCTAGTTTGCTAAAGTAATTTCCTGACCTTTTGACCTTGGGGTTGGGGGTGGGAGTGGGAAGGGTGACAAGTGGCAGGAAAAAATAGAGGAGATGTGTCCTGGATCCTGTGAGAAGTAAGGAGGCTTTTCAGTGCCATTATTAGCATCTTCTAGGGTTAGTGTTGATCTCCATTTCGAATACAATGCTATAAATTTTTTCTCTTCCTCCTTATGAAAGTCTTCAAATGTCTAGAAAAGTTGAAAGAACTGTACAGTCAACACCCACCACCTCTGTTCAACCACCATTTTACTGTCTGCTTTATCACACATACCTGTCCATCCATTTATCCGTCACTCCATCCAAGACATCATTTTTTTAAAATGCATTTTAAATTTAAGTTGAAGATGGGAGTATGCTTTTCCCTAAACATTTCAGCATGTGGATCTTAAGTAAGTACTTTCTTCCTTTGTTTCCTCCAATTGAGTAAGAAAGAAAGCAAAGATATTCTGAGAAAGCCAGGCACACAGAAGTTCAAGGGCTGTAACTTAAAGACCTGAATTGGAGATTATTAACTTTAAACAACTCCCTCTGCCATTTGAGTTTAAAAGTACCAATTTTTCTATTACATGTATTCTTTTATGTGGTGAGAGTTAATTTTGTTTAGTAATCTAACATTTCCATGAGCTGGCCTTTGGGGTTTGAATGTGGGATAGTAAATACCATTTTAGGAAGGGTGTGTAAAACAGAGGGAAAGTCAAAGAAAATTACTGCTTTTGGAGTAAAAAGTAGAAGAAGAAAGGATTCTTCAGGGGTGGGTTATTTTGTTTGCTTTAAGTTGGTAATCCTTTGATCTTGATTAATTATGAACTCCACTGAACTCCAGGCTCAGCAAAGTAGCAGACGATAAAAGCAAAATCATAAACCTAGATTCAGACTTTGGCCTCTTGCCTCCCAGGCTTCCTTCTTTCCCCGCCTCCCACTGTGTAATCACCCCGAAACTCAACCCTTTAGGACAGAACCACTTCTGTCCGTAAGAAATCCCCCTCTCCATTTTTTCAGGTAGTTTACTCATGTCAAAGTTGTCCATGTTTTCATGATTTCTGATAAAAACTCAGAAATCTCCAGTAGATGCCTTGAATATAATGAACCATTGTGATTAAAAAAAAAAATCCTACATGATTTCCTAAAATGTTTCAGCTGCTCTTAAAATATCCATGTTAACTTTTAGAGAACATGTGTACAATCCTTTGGTAGAATTAACATTAAAATGAAAAACATATATACATATGTATATTTTTATCATGCCATTTTAGTAACTGTCAGCAGTAGTGAAGATTCCTGGATATATGGGTAGAAGGAACAAGGAGTAGAAGCTGAGTGGTTTATGTCCACCTGGATTTGAACACCATGTCTGGTGTAGAGCCCTTGAAAGGAATACTCTAAGTCTGAATCACACTAGTACTGTGACAGGCTGGAAAGTTACTTGATGCTTGGTTGAAAATATCTTTTATTTTTTATTTTAAAATTTACTTGTAAATTAAAGGATCTTGTTGTTGGGGGATAGTGGTTGAATTTCCTAGAACCAGTGTTTTAAGCTCAAAAACAACTTAAAATGTATTCCAGACCTTACTAGTAAGGCAGTTAGTTACCTACTAAAGAGATAAGCTTGAGCATACAGCGATCTGGTTGACCAGGAAATCCATCTAGAACTTAAGGGACCTACACAGGTAATCTCCAGTTCCCTATATTCCCAGCATGGGGGATTTAGAATCTCTTCTATTGGAAATGAGATTAAATTTTCAAGTTTCAAGAAAAAATGATTACTTTCTTCACTGATTGTGCGTCTTGCACAATACACTCTCAAGTCTGCCGCGTCTGTCCAGGCTTGACCTCAGCTGGCCTTTCTTCTCCTAGCTGCGTGTTACTCACCTCAAGAGCCACTTGCCACTTGCTTAGGAAAGTTATATTGACACAGGGAGAGTTGCCAGAAAGCCATTTTAAATAAAATCCACCTTAGATACAGCTTCTAAAATTGCCTTTTTGGGTGCTGAATCTTAGATTTAGTTCAGCAAATACTTCATTGCCTAGGTTTCAGACTGCCTGGTGTTAAGGTTCTGGATTGTACTTTAGCAAGAAAGTCCTAATGCCTTTAACTTTATTGTGCCCAGTGATAAGTGACACATCCTCATGGATTTTATATATTTAGTATTTTTGAGGTTTCTAAACTAAATGCCAGATTTCAATGTTGGTAGCAAAGGTTTTGGGTTTTTTTTTTTTGGGAAAAAAAAAGACTTGGGCCTCCCTGGTGGCGCAGCTGTGAGTTTGACGCCCGCAGGGGAGATTCCCACTTGGTGTGGGGCAGACCTCTTCTGCCTCGCCGGCTGCTCCCCTCAGCAGTGTATTTCTATTGATCTGCCTTTCTGCTCCCCACTTTGTCTCTGGTGAACCCACTCGCCACCTCATGCCTCTGGCCTATACCCCAACTTGTATGCATAAATAAATAAATCTTTTTTAAAAAAGACTAGCTCTCTTCTAAAGACATTTGATATATTAAATACAAAAAGGGAAAGACTTTTGTAAAAAGATTTTTACCAAAAAAAAAATTTGAGACCAGTCTAAGCAGAATCCAGCCAAACCACTTTTTTTCTGTTAAATATTTATGCTTGTTCAAACTACTAGAGATAAAAACTTAGAGGTTAAACTAAAAGTCGCATCTTAAATACAGTATAGCAGAGTGAGTCTTTGTAAACCTTGCTGAGAAGGAAACCCTAAAACCGGTGGTTATAAGATGATTTACAGCGTGCCTGGGCACTGCCATGTACATTCCCACTTTCTAGAATGGCCACGAGAATTGAGGCTCTCACTAAAGGGAGGGTGGAGGAAACGGGCCTCCAGACACTCTGACTGCCTGGACCTTGGGTTTCTCTAGATCACTAGAACTGGTGCTCCAAGTGGCCGCAGAGATGTCAGAGGATCCCTAATTGCCTCTGGTATTTCCTTAACTATTTCCTCAAGTACTTCTTTAAACCTCTGGACAGCGTAGAAGTTTAATTTCCAACCCTGATCTTTGTCCCTTTGTGTTTTTGCTTCATTGCCCTTCCCTGGCCATCATGGGTCACAGGACACACCACACAGAAAGAGGGACCTTAGGGGAAACAGCACACCGCTCAGCACCTCCACCGCAGATAGCCCTGCCGTGCGCCCACTGCCCAGATGGCCCATGTCTAAGTCCCATGTTGGAGAGAATGTGCCAGAATGTGTAGTGCATGTGTTCCTCTAGTTCTTGTGGGCTCAAATTATAAGGTAGTAGTGGGGAGAAGGGGAAATGTCTCTGTTTACAGCACGTTGGAATTTAGAGGAAACTGTAGTCAAGGAACATAGCATGCTAAATCAGCACTTTTATGTGAAACAAGGTATGGGCGTCTATTTTGAATCATAGAAATCACTAAACTTACAGAAATAGGAGTTCACAGCAGTTATTCCAAAAGAGTATTTTTGTATTAAGATTTCAATGAGAAAGTAAAAAGGCCAGATGTCCACGTCTAACCTGCTAGGATTGGTTCTAAAGAATGTTTTATAAATTATTAAATTTAGTCTTCATTCATATTTCAAACATCTATTGAGCTGTCATTGTCTTTCATGGTACTATAGAAAGTGACCCCTGCTAATGTGTTTGGTAGAAAGTGGTGTGTGGGTGAGTAGGTCTGTTTATGTGCCGCGTCGTAGCTAGGCTGCAGCGACAGACACGGTGCTGGGCTTACGCGTGGCATAAAGGATGAGAATGGGCATGCCCCACGCCGCCTCCTCTGGGTGGAACTTGGACACACAGCCCTGGTGACCTTGCCGAACAGCGGACCTTAACTGGCTTGTCGTGCAAGGCTAACTCAGGGGAGCCTAAAACCTTTCCTAGTGTCTTCATTCACAGATTCTGAGCCATCTCTCCTTGAGAGCTCCCACAGCATAAGCAGGACCCCTGGGCTTTTCAGCCTCGTGGCCCTTGGATGAAGATGACACCACCCATCATCACAAGGCTACCAACCACTACCACCACTTTTCAAGCATTATATAGTAATTTGGGGCTCCCTTCCTGGAGACTCATCTTTAAAAAAATATATATATATATATATATTTATTTATTTATTTATTTATTTATTTATGTATACAAGCTTGGGTACAGGTCAGAGACATGGGGCGGTGAGAGGGTTCACCAGAGACAGAGTGGGGAGCAGAACAGGCAGATTGACTGAAGTACACTGCTGAGGGGAGCAGTGGGCGAGGCTGGAGAGATCTGCTGCTCCATGTGGGAAGCCCCCTGGCCAGGGAGGCGAACGTGTGCTGTGCTGCAGTGGCTGCGGATAGCTTCATAGTCCTGAGACTTAACCCATTACGCCACCAGGGAGGCCCCTGGAAATTCATCTCTTTTTTTTTTGTTTTTAATTTATTTATGCATACAAGTTGGGGTGTAGGCCAGGAGTGTGGGGGTTCACCGGAGACAGATCTGTATACAGAGTGGGGAGCAGAACAGGCATATCAACTGAAGTACACTGCTAAGGGGAGCAACGGACAAGACAGGAGAGGTCTGCTGCGCCATGTGGGAATCTCCCTGGCTTGGGGATCGAAGTCGTGCTGCAGTGGCTCTGGATCCAGCTTCATAGTGCTCCGCTTAACCACTTGCGCCACCAGGGAGGCCCGGAAATTCATCTTTAAAACCTAAATTGATTATGAAGATAAAATGTAGAAAACCTCTGCTCTAACCCGCTGGGAGAAACCTCCCTGCGTGGGCAGCGGGTGACCACTCAGAAAGGCAGGCACCCCTTGAAGCTCGGGCCCAGAAGCCTGTCTGGTCTCTGTATGTCTGAACACCAGCACACGATGCACGGAGACTGTCAGTGTCTGTTCTTCTACTAGCAGATCCTGAGCTGGGGCAGTTTTCTCCATCAAGGATGCTTAATGTCTGATTTCCCAGGTGTCAGTTAGCTGTGGGAAAGCCTTTTTCACAAATGATCTTAACCTACTTTTCATTTTCCCCAACCCTGATATCATGTAGAACGGTTCTTTTTATGAAGCAGATGTTTAATGTCCAGAAAATTCTTCTCTTCACTGTGCCTGTTCGGTAACATTTGCGGAAAACAATGTTGCCTTTGCCTGATTTGGCTAATACTAGATCTGCCATCTTTGCAAGCCTTCCCACTGCAGGACTTGGGGGGCTGTTACCACTGTTCTGTATGGGCTAACTGTATAAATAGTACATACTTTGCTAGCATAGGGGAGCAAAAGTTGCTACCCCAAAATATGACCCTTTGGTATAGGATTATAGGTGGGACTTGGAAAACTGGGCAGAGGTTGCCTTTTTTGTAAGAGACATTTTCATGAATAAGGGAAAATCTCTGTTTTGTGATGTTTCACTCACTGTGAGGAAAACCACTATTAAGGGCAGACCAAATCTCTGATTCTTATTCATGGAGAAGGAAGCAATTTAAATCTGCATTGCACCTTCCATAACTGACTCCCCCCACCCCACACACCCTTTGTCTTTAGCTGAAGTTATTTAAGGAGGTAACTTAAATCATTTTAGGGAGTTATTCAGTGTTTACTAGGTCTTCCTTGCATATAGGAGATATTCATTGTGAACTTCTTTTCCTCTTGTCAATCATGACATTATACACAATTTTCCTTGTCCATAAAATTCAGAAGATAAAAACTTCTAAAACTGGGGTACTACCACTTGGAAAAAATTCTTAAGTAGTTGATACTTTAAAACAAAAGTGCTTTTGAAACCACCACCCACATAAATAGAATATGACCAATATCTTTGATTTCTCTTCACATTTGATTCTGCTGAGATAGTTTGTTGATTGCTTTTGAAAAGATGAGTAGGCATAATGTATTTCATATACACATACTTTATACACACAAAGCAGTCTTATGAATACATACAGGATTCAATGAGGTCAAACAGTCTTTCTAACTCTAGGTACTGAGCAGACTGGGCTGGGGTAGGGGATGTGATTGCAGTGAAGAGTGCTCCCATGGAAGACTTAGTGTTATATTTGGCTCAGCTGGTGGTGGCTGGGTGGTTGCTGGATAGAAGCAGTGGCTGGAGAGACTGAGATCTTGGCTAATCCCTCTCAAGGTCTGATAAAGTGGAGAAGGGTAGAAAAGAGGGCTGGGAGAAGTGAATGTAATATTTAGCATAATGGAGAACTAAAGGAGGGTGTAATCAGATAAGGGCTGGCTAAGGCAGGGCCCAGGAAATACAGGAGGGCAGGGTATAAAAGTTCTGTCTCGGAACTCCCGGCCAGGGAGATTCCCACATGGTGCAGCAGACCTCCCCTGCCTTGCCTGCTGCTCCCCTCAGCAGTGTGTTTCCCTTGATCTGCCTGTTCTGCTCCCCTCTCTGTTTCTGTGAACCCTCTTGCTGCCCCCACACTTCTGGTCTGTACCCCACCTTGTATGCATAAATAAATAAATCTTAAAAAAAAAAAGTTCTGTCTCCACCCCTGAAACAAGCCAAGGGCAAAGATGGCAGATGGAGTTATTTTTCTCTACAGGTGTGCTTGAAATGTAGGCTCAAACCTGGGCTCTTTGTAAATCTGACTTGCCTTGATAATTGCTGGATGTCCATATTGGATTTTTCTCTTGTTGTCAAGAGCCTGACAGCCTCCCTGCCACTCTACTGTCTGACAGCTGAAAACAGCAGGCAGCCTGGAAACCCACTCCTCAGTGGCCAGGGAGGCTGGTCTTTAAAGGATCTGTTTTTGTAATCAAAGTCAGCTTTTCAACAAAAGTAATTATGATGGCTGCAGCTAAATCAAATTCTCCATGGCAGGCACTTGACCTCTGTCGCTGCTTTTAACCCTCAGGACATATCGGCAGGGTAGATACTCTTCGTTTTTTGCAAAGAGGAAACTAAAGCTCAGAAAGACACTTCTTCACTACTGAGAAGGTCAAGGCATGCCGACCTGTCTGGCTCTGAGCATTCTTTCCACACCACAGTACTGCCAGACAGGGCCTGCTTTGAATCTGGAGAGAACTTAGAACATAAAGGTTGGAGACCCAAGACTTTCTGTGCCTCCCCATCCTGCTCTAGGATGGCAGTCACCTCTTGTACATGTTAAGTGATCACAGGACAGCAAGTCCTATTTCTACAAATAAGGCCACAGGTGAGGACACAGTTTTTGCCTTAAAGTTTTGTCACATTTAACTGTTAGATGTCGGTTGTAAGTGAAAGGCAATTTTACTCAGAACACACCTAAAGAATGTGGTGGTGTTTGACTGCTGGTGGTGAGACACTATTTGTAATGACATGGATTCTCGAGAGTAGTTAGTTCAAGGTCAGACACTGGAGTTCTTTTCAGGATTTTTTTTTTTTTGGTTATTTTGGACCAGCTTCTGGAACTTTACCAGGTCCTAGTCAGTTACATTGATGTAGCAGTTTCCACTTTCAGAAGTACTTATTTAAAAAAAAATATTTTGTTATCTTTCACAAAGAGAGAATTTTTTGAAACTCTTCTAAAGGACACCAGCAGTATTTTCCTCGTGTAAACAAAAAAGTTAATCTGCCCTTGCCCTTCCTGCTCCATCTCCAACCTCCAAGCCCACCCCCCAAAATAAATCCCACATCTGGTTTAAACATGTTGTTTAATTCTTTCCAGAACCCAAAAGGAGGGAAGGTGGGAAGAATGTTTTCTCCTTTATACCTATTTGGTAGTGGAATACATTTTCATTTCTGTTCTGGGTGGGGTGGAGTGCTTGAATAGGGTAAATACTGCAGATAGGAAGCAGTTGGCAGGCAGCCATGCAGCTGGATTATCCAGACATCCTTCACAGCTTTTAGGGCAGCACTTTATCCCCTGCCTTATTTTAAATAGCCAGATGCCTCAGTTTAACACTGGCTGCCTGAGCTGTTGCCAGCGGAGACCGGGGTGGCGGGGTGGCGGGAGTGTAGGGGGTGTCTCCTGCTCCACAGCCCCACCCCCAACACAGAAGTCTGTGCCTTTGAGCAGGGACAGAGGAGGGCTGGGCAGGAAGAAGGTGCTGCAGATCACAAGCAAAGGCCAGAGCTAACAGCCCGGCTAGTCTGGAAGCTGAGGGGTTGTGCATTTTTTCTAAATCTCTGGTAAATTAGTCCTCTTTGGAAATAAGTTTATAGCAGTCCGTAAAAGAGTTGCAAACATCCCTTTTTCATGTTTACTTAATCCCCTCAGAGGACAAGAGAACGGCACACAGCTGCAACACAAAAAAAGTTAAAAGCTTGTCTTAACAGGAGGTGTGTAGTTTCAGTTCTTCACCTTGGCCATTTCCTGTTGGGATGAACCCATACTATACTCACAGAAGATTTGTGAAATCTGTACTTCACATTGGAGAATTATAAACCTTGAGGACCTGTAGTTTTTCCTAGAATGAGTGGGTTGAGGTAGCGGGAGAATATTTTCAATTTGTATGTAACTAATCCAAACAAATGTTATAAAATGTTCTTAATCTCTAGGACCTAAAGGAATATGCATGTTGAATTCTGAGATAAGGGGATAAGTGATAGAGCTGTGTGATTTTTTTCTTTTAATTCAATTTTCCTGTTTTCAATGAAAAGGAAATCTTTACCCTATCCCAGCTAAGCTACTGTGGCTCATAAGATAAATGAATATTAAACACGCTTTATATTTTCTCAGATTCTGTTAGTTACAAATAGCTTTTTAAAAACCTGTTTGTAAATATTGTGTACTTATCCTATCCTTCCACAGCCAGCTAACATGTATGACACTGCTCTGGTGTCTAGGAAGATGGACAATCCCTACTCCTATGTAGGTTACATTCTAGTTAAAAAAGTGGATGATAGGGCAGGTGTTGATTTATTAGCATGTAGAAAGACAACAGCATGAAAATTTAAGAGGAGTGGAAGTTGCCACTTTGTATAAAGTGAACAAAGAGATCATAGTTAGTGAAATAATTTTAGACCAGAATAAAATAATAAGGGAATGAGCCTAATTATGTGGGGAGAAGAATGAGATATGAAGTTTAAGTGAAATAGCAAGCTCAGAGGCTTGATGTGGAAGACCAACAAGAACAATGGGACTGAAGTCAAATGAACAAGGAAGAATGGTTAAGATAAGAACAAGGTTTTGACTTTTACTCCGACTAATACAGTGAAAGCAGCTGGAGGGTTTGAGCATCATAATCTGACTTATCTATCTGTTTGCTCAGAAGCTGGGCAAGTGTGGAATAAGGAGGCCAGTGAGGAAGCTGCTGCAGTGATCTCAGAGGTAATGGTAGCTGGGCTCAGGACGCTATGGATGGAGGTGGTAAAAAGTGGATTCTCAGTATATTTCAAAGGGAGAGCCATTAAGTTAGGTTTTGGGAATCAGGAGTTCAATTTGAAACATGGTGATTTAGGTGCCTATAAGATGTGCATAGAGAGAAATCACACAGGCGATTGACTGATTTTGCCGATCTAAAGCTCAGGAGAAGAGGTCTACGTGGAGATACTAATTTGGACACTGTGAGCACATAGAAGGTATTTAAGTGGAGTTGTTGGCTTGGCTCATGGATGGCTTAGTCACAGGAGAGAGGCAGGGAACACTAGTTAGTACAGGGTAGGGGCATACTGGTGGGTACAGACCTCTGATTGTGTCTGTTTTCTCAGTGATGCTAGAGCAAATGTCTCCATCATTGGGTGGTAGGGGAGGGGGGGGGAGAGCATTTGAAATAATCTTCTTGGGGACAGATCAAGAAATTGTAGCGGATTGCTGGGTGGCGTGTAAGGTTCCATTGGGGTTAGTGGTTATTATGACTTTAAAGCTAGACCTATGAGCGTAGTAAATGGGGGTTTGCCTCCCTCTAACCATGTTCAACAGCCTGGGGTGAGGGTGGGGGATGCTCAAGTAGATTGTTAGTTTCTCCAGGCAATTACAGTGAGAGAAGGTAAAGATGTTAAGGTTTTGTGCAAAAGAGTGTTGTCATAGATCATGGAACTTAAGTTTAGTAGAGAATCAAATGAGAACATGAGGGGTATGTCCTACTGAAACAAGGTATGACAAGAGATTACTGGCTCAAATAGGGTGAAGAATCAGAGTCTGGAAGGAGTGAGCTGCAAAGTTAGGAGGTGGTTGGAGAACAGAACGGTTTAAAGCAGAAACTATGGAGGTTGAAAGGACATTGGTAACGGCACCTTCAAAGTTGTAATCTGGGGTTGGGTGTGAGACAAGGGTATTGGAGAAGAATTTCAGAAATTGAGAGGCCAAGCAGTTGAAAGAATTCTCTGTGGGAATAGTAAAGTTACAAAGAATCATGACAGGAACCATGGTGAAGAGGTAGATGCACAGTGAACCCTCTTGATCTGACACCTTTGGGAAATGAGGGGAGTAACTCAGAGGTCTGAAAGTTGTGAGCTTCCCTGAGACCCTAAGAACAAGGGGGAGGGTGGTCTCTGTGTTCCTCTGCATCTTTGTTTCCCTAAAACCTGGCACTGCACCTGGCATATAGAGTGTGAATGTATGCTCAAGTGAGCAAAAAAAAAAAATCATTAAAGTCAAAGAAAATAAAACAGCAAGGAGAATTTAATGACCTTGCTGAAAATGCAAATAAATTTCCCAAAAAGCGATGAAGAATGAATAGAAACTCGAGTTGGTCTCTGGAGGAGAAAAAGGATTGGCACATGTGCAAAAGAACTTATTGTGAAATTGCAGTTTGGACTGGGGAAAATAAAATCATAAACAGAAGGCTCCACGTGTATAAAGGGTATTTGAATCGAAATATTTTCCCACCTAAATAAACGATTGTATGGTGAACTTATGATTTGGAAGTAGGTACACAAATGTCTTTCAATTACAGAATTTTTTTTTTATGTGCTTTTAAACAAAACAAACATGGAGCTGCATTACCTTTTAAGGTTGCTGCCAGGCCAGTTCTTTGGGTGAGTCTAGAAAAGTGCGGGCTGGGGGTCATCTTGCACTGTGAAGCGTGTCCTGCAGCCGCCAGACCTTGGTCATGCCCTGCTCTTGTTGTTTCAGTGACAGCTATATCGTGCGTGTCAAGGCTGTGGTTATGACCAGAGATGACTCCAGCGGGGGATGGTTCCCACAGGAAGGAGGCGGGATCAGTCGAGTGGGGGTCTGTAAGGTCATGCACCCCGAAGGCAACGGTCGCAGCGGCTTTCTCATCCACGGCGAACGACAGAAGGACAAACTGGTAATGGCAGACATGCCACTCGTGGGTTAAATGAGCAACAACTGATATCTTATATGATAAATCATAGCCCTCTTCTTAGCTTCTGGTTGTTTTTTCCTTTCTCTGACTGCAGGCTCTTTCTGGAGCTAGTGCCAAATTGCAGAACACAGCCCTCACTTTCCACTTTTTACCACACTATAACTCAGATGCTTATGATGTCATTTTTTGGAGTCGATGGATTTGAGAGCGGAGCGGGGTCCTTGGGTTCACTCTGGGAAAGGTTTCACCAGAGCTCCCTTAGGCAGCACGCGACAAGTTCCTCCACGAGACAGAGACTCAGTTATACTTAAAGAACAGGCTTATTAGGACATGAAAGTAAAGGACACTTGTACAGACACAAGTGGGCAGAAAGAGCTGCCCCTCTGAGGGGCAGATTTGCTAAGAGAGGCCTGCATGGTGCAGGTCACGCGCAGACAGGCAGGCCTCTGCCCTGCAGAGGGACAGAGTTGGTAAAGGAAAGCACCTGCATAGGCACAGGTGGGCAGAGAAATGGCTGCCCTGAATTCTTGCACGGATGGCACTGATATAGCCTTCTTTCAGTTGGGAGGGGCTCATCTTCGAGGAAGGTTCCTGTTTGCTGGCTAACTAGAATTAGAAAAGAGAGCGGAGATTCTACAATGGGCTCAATCGCCGCCATATCTTTGCCCCTCGACTGCAGTGTAGCTCCTACCTATGCTTTGTAACTCAGATGCTGGTGCCTAGGGATTGTGCTCATGGTTATGTTAATTCCTTCTACCCCCATTTCCTTGTCTGGTTCTAACCTTGAGTTAGATAATGGAGTTATCTCTTCCATCACTTAACGAGTCACATATTGGCTCTCTTCTTTGCTTCCTTGATTAATTAAGCTGTCTTCCTGTCACCATAACAATATAGTCAAAACAAAAGTGAGTTCTTTATTGTGAATCACATTGTAGTAAGCTGTGAAGGCACAGTTATTTTTATTAAAGTAATACATGGAGCATGCCATCAAAGTTTGGTGAAAGGTAAAGATGCAAAGTGTCACCTGGCATTTGATTACATCTAAATAAATGTTGTGTAAAAGATACTATAGCTTTTATTTCATAAGCTAATGAATAAAACACATTTGGAAAAAGAATATAACAAAAGGTAGAGGTATCACATTTCTGTAATTCCACGTGCTTATAAATTTACACTTTGCAGGATAATCATAATTTCACATGGGTAGGAGGGGTTGATAATTCAGAACATAGAGTTTCATCAAGAATTTGGATGTCCAATTCTCTGTCATGAAGAACTTATGATACGAAAGAAAATTGAATGTCCAACTCTGCTTTAATGGGCAGCCCCGAACCTGGAAGAACACTGCTTCTATCTGTATTTGACTGGGGCTTGTGTATTCAGAAGCCAACGGTACAGTGACCTCCAGGATCTCAACAGGGAAACTACAGAAACTATAGAATAGGAATATGTCAGTGTTACATTGCAGACCCTTAGCAACTGCCTCTTTGAGTTTTATGTGTGAAGTGTACAAATTTAATTCTCTTTTGCAACCACTTTTGTTTAAAACAAATTTCCAGAGTAGGTAAGACAGAACTGTTTGTAAATGATATTTATGCTTACCAGAATAGTGATTGTCATGCTTGATTCATTTCTGAGCACTTAAAGGGAGAATTCAGCTCATTTTAAGAACTGTTGTCTATTTGGGATATTCCCTGCATGATAGTCAATAATTAAAACATTGTCACTTATAAGATGTTCACGACAAAGGCAATCTAACCTCCCTACAAATAAAGACTACCTTATCTAGCATGTGCTAAGGGCAGTGCTGCCCTTTACTTAGACTGTATCTTTGTGTTCTGATAGCAACTTGTATAATTATAATTGAAGAACGTAAGTTCAGAAAGGATCTTTATTCTTGGTGACCCATCATATTCTGTGACTGCACTTCTGAACTGTGTCTATGAGTACCTAAGTCATCGTGCAGCTGTGCTTCTCCATCTTTCCATTCCTTACCTGTCTGACACTCTGGAAAATTCTGGGTTGCTCTACTCGGTGGTATTTAACCCCCTTCCTTCTGCCCTGTCCCCACAATACCAACACACACACACACCACCACCACCACCACCACCACCGCCACCCCCATGTTTGGAGATATGGCGGCTCCTCCTCTTTTGTCCTCCTGACATCCATAATGCAGCACCTGTGTCTGCTGGAGAGTATGAACTCACAGGGGAGTTCTGCAAATGGCTGGGTGGTTGTAGCACCCTCCCTATATCCCAACACTAAATGGTAGACTAGTGAGAAGAATGAGATCATTTGGGGGATACACTGGATAGGTGGTATCAGAGTTCTCAGTATTCCAGCTAGGACATGAAGTGCTTTTTCTGTTAACAACGTGTTGTTGATTGTTTTTCTAATATAGTGCAGTTCTAGAATCCAGCACATTAGTTTAATGCCTCTTTGGATGACATGTTGAGACCTGCGAAGTTAACTGCCTTTGTTTCTGGGAGAAAAGTCTGTGTTCAGACATCCACTTTCTGAGTCCCATCTTATTTTAGATGGATTTAGAGGTGTTTACTCCTTCAACAAATGTCATGAGAAACCACTGAAGAAGATCAATCACAGACTCTAGAGGTTGGTAGTTCGAGGCCCTCAAACAGGTCAGGGAGCACTGACACATACCTGCTGGGAGTTCCCACTGGCAGAGCTCCATGAAAGGCAATTTGGTAGGGCATTAATTTTAAATGTACATAACTTTTTACTTGGTATTTCCCCATCTAAATACTATCCACAAAAATTGACTTAGAAATACTGTGAACAGTTAACAGTTCTCAAACATTTTTGATCTCAGGATTACTTTACCCTATAAAATTTTATTAATGACCCCAATGAGCTCTTGCATATGTGTTACAGTTACTAATATTTACATGTTAGAAATTAAAACAAATTCAAACGGTCTTATTAATAGTGTCAGCGTAACTGACATTCTTTATGACAAGTAACTTCTCTAGAATTAAAAAGTGAGAAAAGTAACATTGCTTTACCTTTTTGCAAATCTCTTTATAATGTCTGATTTAGTAGAAAATAGCTGAATTCTCATCTATTTCTGCTTTCAGTCTATTGCAATATGTTGTTTCGGTGAAGTATATGAAGGAAAAAACCCAAAGTCTCGAAGACATGTGTAGTTGGAAAAGGAAAAACTATTTTAATAGTCTTTTCAGATCATGTTTCTTTGATACTGTACCAAAACTTGGCCAGTGGTAGTTTCTTAAATGTGGGATCTAGAGCCATATCAATGAACTTTTCATGCTCTGTTACATTAAAACCCATGTTTTTCTTTAACTTTGAAGAGATTTTTTAGTTTTTCCTGACTTTGTAACATCATGCATTGATCATTTAGAAAATAGTGGGTTACTGACTTAAGCAGATCTTATGAATTAAATGTAATCTACAATTCCAAAATATCACCACTAAACTCATTTAAAAAGTCTTTATTATTAGGAAGTTGTTTAAAATTCTAATTTTCACTTGAAAGCTCAAATTTCATTATTGACAACAAATACCTCTTTAATTGTTTTCCTTGATGTGATGGATTCACTTTGTTCATTTTCAGGAAAATATCTGCCAAATACTGGAGTCTGAGTAACCATAGTTTGTCAGTTGTTCTTTCAAGTAAAACTGGTGAACCATGAAAAAAGCAGTTAGCTAACTTACAAGTGAAACAGTTGCACAAGTACTTTCCCTTGAGACAACCCTCTTTCTTCCAATGCTGCAGAAGTGAAAAGGCTATTAGAAACACTCTTCCCTTTTCCAACTATGCATTTGTGCAAAGCCAGAGTTTCTTCATCTACTTCAACCAAAGCAACATATTACAGTAGACTGAATGCAGAAGCAAATATGAGAATCCCATTACATGAACTTCCCCAAAACATGAAATGTGTGTGCAAGGGTGAAGATTTGATAAGATAATGATTTTCACTAATTCATCAAAGACAGTGAAATGAAGCTGGCATTTTCTGTTTGTCAGTGAAAAGACATGGGTGACTTTGGTGTGGTTTTGGTGCTCCTGCATCACCTTGACTCCTACAGCACGGCAGTTTTACCTACCATATTCCTTTTGTACCATCCGCAGAATAGCAGCACAGTGAAAAAAGGCAAAAATGTTTTATATGAACATAGTTTTGCTATCCTGGACACCTCCCCCAGAGGGGTCTGGGAATTGAAGAGAAAGAGCTCAAGGGCCCACAGACCAAACTTTGAGAACATGTGTAAGAATGTTCACTAAAGCATTATCTGTAAAAGTGACCAGGTAGAAATAACCTAAATGCCCTTTCATAGGGAGAATGGCTGAATAATTCTAGTACATCCATACTGAGGAATCGGGCAACAATTAAGCAGAATTCTTTTTAAGGACAACAAAATGCAAGTTGCAGAACAGTTCACAGGTGTGGCTCCTTTTAAGCACACTCAAGCTTAGACCAAACTTATGTGCGTATATAAAGAAGCCACATAAAGGAAACTGGGACGTTGTCTCTCGTACTTGAGGGTGGATAAAGAGATGTGTTCATCTTTATATGTATTTTTGCTCAGCCTTCAACGCGAATGTAATTACTTTTTTTCTCTCTCCATGCATCTCATTTAAAAAGATATTTTTAAAACCTCTTTTTCAACTTTTAAGTTAATCCTGATTGCCATGTACCAAAACGTTACTGAAGGTTTTTATATGTGTTATAAAAATTAAAGCTGTGAACTTTTCATTTTTGTCATTAAATTTAGATATGTAATGAAGTTGTTTTAAGAGGACATAAAGAAATGCTATCTGATCCTCTTTCTCCTCCCTCCCCTCCCCCACTTCACTTAATTTAGGTGATTGGACTTATTTTTCTAATGGTGTGCCTTCAAAATAATCTTAAACTGGGAAAATGTCAATCAAAGACTAATTCTTTTCACCCTAAAAATATGAAGAAACTGTGGAAGTCTTTGTTTTTACAAAAAGTTTATTTTGAGACTTGAATTGAGACTATTAAATTCTAAAATAGATAACATTTGTTAGTTAAAGCCTTGGTTATGTGGATTTCCCCAATTTGGAATAGGGCTGGGCTGACATTTAATCATTGCACTATTCTTAGGGGGAAAATGGCCATAATAAGCAATTTAATCAAAATAGAACTGTGTGAGGGGACTGTTGTCTTCTCTCAATACAATGCAATAAAGATAGCTGCTATTTGATATGCCAATTTGAATATTACTCTCATCTGTTAAGTTAGGGGAAATTTAATTTCTCTTTGCTTAGATGTGTTCTTGAAATGTACTCAAAGGTAATCTTAACAAATTTGCACTATGGAAACTGAGACAGGCCTTTTCTCTTTCCCTTCACTTACTCTAAAATTAAGATTTCATTTTGTTAAATGCAGTGCTTTTGTTACAGGGCAGAGGGACACCCCAGACCCCCTAGACGTGCCCATTCTAAATAGGTTCTGCCATCCGCCACATCAACACAAACATACAGGACCTTAAGTGGAAATAAACTTTAATCCAGTCAACATACAAGACGAGACAAAGACAGTTTCCAAATCAAGTCTCCAAAGTTATCCAACCCCTTGTGGGTAAAAGTCCACCCAAATGGGATTGGCCCAAAGCAAGTCTCGAAAGCCTGCCACAAGTCTAAAACACCTTTCGGCAGGGACCCATACAAAAGGGTCAGAAACAGCCAGACAATTCTGGGAGTTAAAGAGCAAAATCAAAATCCAGATGAAGACTGTCATAGTGAATCTCCCCACAGGTCTCTCACCCACATCTGTGTCTCAATCAGTTCAGGCCAGTGCAGCTTCTTTACTGTCTCTCTGCTCCATGTGCCTCTTCTGGCTCTCCATCCTGCTTCCCTCCTCCTCCTGTCTTCTGTGTGTGATCTCTCTTCTTATCGAGCTTTTTATCTCCTGCTCAGCTCCACCCTTTAGTTTCCAGTAATCCTCTCTCTGATGATGAGGACATTAGGAATTAGTAGCCCTTAGTGTCTTGGATCTCTTTGATCTGAAGTGGGGTCCATAAACCTCTCTGTGGAGTTTGTTACAGACATTTTTCCCCCCAGCACTTTGACAGAACAAGACTAAAGTTCTTAAACTTAGCAGAATCACACTGGTATAGATAGTGGAACCATAGGAATAAATACTGGCCATATTTTTAGAATTTTTATAAGAATGAAACGTGTAGTCTAGCACTGTGCTAGACAGAGTATTTTATAGCACATCTTGGTCTTTTACAGTCTTATTAGGGAAACAAGACTAATGCACATGAAAGTGTTAGAGAATGATAAGAAATCAAATACTAAATTGTGAAGGTGGTAAGAAATGAAATAAATAAGAGTATAAAACTTAATGGTGGAAATATACCAGGAAACAAGTGTTAAGTTTGTTACCCTGTTAAATTTGTCATTATTTGTCATGTTCTCAGAGCATGTTTGTGTATATCTTCTCAATGATACCGGTGTAATCCCATTTTGATGTCGGTGTAATCCCATTTTAGAGATAAAGACTTAAATTCAAAGATAATCTACTTGAAGTTATAGTTTAGCAAAGGGCAGTTCTGAATCTAGATTATTAGAAACTTGGATATTGTTCTAATAATCCAGGTAAAAGGTTAACAGAAACCTAGATCAAGGTAGCAGCAACTGAAATGGGGTTAATACAAAAGATGTTGAAGGAAAAATGCAATGAGTAGGTGATTTAATAGCATAAGGGTAGAGAAAGCTGAGGAGGTAAAGAGATTATAAGCCAAAGGGAATGAATTTAAGAGCGGTTGGCATTGGGGGGAAGTTGGGAGAGAAAACTGGTAACAGAAATTTCAGAACAGATTAGTTAATTTTTCTGCTTGTTGAATTTGAGGTCAACTGGAAAACATCCATAGGACAGAGGAGGGGTGATTGAGAGCCATTAGTGGAAAAGCCCTGACAAAAAAGCAGTAAGCTTGAAGCAGAGCCAAGTCCCAAGACCTGAGTCTCAGCTTAGTGCCACCTCCTCCCATTCCAAGTCAGGGCAAGAGAAAGAGGAGTGAGTTAAATGAAGAGCCTAGTTAAGGAGTACAGAAGGGATCAGCAAAGCCCAGAGGGCTAAAGGGGTGTCCACAGAGATTGGATGGTCAACAGAGACACACAAAGGTTTCTTTTGAGATGGAGAGACCAGATAAGTGAAGACAGGGGTGGAGGATTTTCATTAGCTGCCACCAATGAGGGATACTAGATAGATTTTTGTGACCAGACACCCTCATGACATTCCACAAGTAACCAACCTGTGTGTTCCACTCCTTCAGGTGGTATTGGAATGCTATGTAAGAAAAGACTTGGTCTACACCAAAGCCAACCCAACATTTCATCACTGGAAGGTCGACAACAGGAAGTTTGGACTTACTTTCCAAAGCCCTGCTGATGCTCGAGCCTTTGACAGGGGTGTGAGGAAAGCAATCGAAGACCTTATAGAAGGTATTGAATTTGTCATTGCACTCTTAGTGGGACTGTGAACATGTTCTAGGTTGTTTCTAATTCCAGTAGTGTCTGCCATCATATTCTTGCTGTTTATTTGCTGGGCCTGGCACTTCAGGGTCAGGCCCAGTAGATGCCAGAACTTTGGGAATATGCAAAGAAAACAATTAAGTTGGCAGTTCAAAAGGAAAGGAGATGATTGGTTTCAGAGTAAAGGAGTGATCCAGTTGATTTTTGGACTCTGCTCTGAAAAGACAGGTTCTGGCCTTGATGAGAGTGAATTTTTGAAAGATTTTACCTCACCTTTACTACTAAAACAACTTTGGTCTGATCTCTCTTGCCTCAGAACTAGAGAATGGACTCTAATAGGCCAGAAAAACTCCAAATCTACCTATTGACTTCCTGTAACCAGAGCCCAGGGGTTACTATTGCCACTGAAAAGCAAAGGGGTCTATGATACCCAGAGTCTGGGTTCTGCTTAGACCTTAGTCTGTGGGTGAGTGGGTGGTAGACATTGTATTGTATGTGATGGTTGCCTGGAAGGCCCATGGACAGTTAGTTCTCATGGTGGGCCTTTCTAGAGTCCACAGATGGAAACACACAAATTTCTCTACTTCAGCATGTCCAATTGTCAAATTAGAGGGTTAAAGTTGCCATAGCTATTAAATAGAAATTATCCAGCAAGGTGTATTAAGCCAAATTCAAAAATTGGGGAAATTAATCACAAGAGAATAAATGTTTCATTTGTTTAAGAAATCAAAGTATTTAAAGTCATTGTCTTCATTATAGATTTGGGGAAAGAGAGACAAGCAAATCTTAAAATATTATTTAACCTCAGTAACAAGACAAACCTAGGGAGAATGTGAATCTATTAACTACAATCATATATAACCAAAAGGATAGTAAAAACCAGTGTTGACATCATTAAGTGGCATCTATTTAAAATGTTGTTATTGAACATAGGTTTTAAATGTTCAGAGAGAGAATCGCCTCTATATTTTTGATAGAAGTTCTTAGTATGTTCGTGTATTCTATCACTGAAGCGACACACCCAATTTGATTCTGCTACTTGTAATTTTTTTCTCTAGATGTCCTCTATTTCCTTTCAACCCTACCTCAAACGTTGATTGACTAGAGTAACTCAAACTGTAGAGAAAAGATCCTGAAAGATCAATAGGAATTGCACAAAGAGCATTGAGGGACTTTTATTTTTCCTCCTGTTATGCTCAATGGAAATTTCAGTATTTATCATTGCTTTCTGAACCATTCTTGAATTTTGGTTTTAGGTAATAGCATTTTCTGAATGCACATTTTTAAAGACGTAGCCAAGAAAAGGAGAAGATAGAGAATAAATTTCCCTTTTGGTAGCTTCATCTCTTAAACATGTTTTTCCTTTTGGCAATTAATGATGTCAGTTAAGTTGATTCATTCATTACTGGATACTATAGATGGAAAATGAAGCAGTTACACTAATTTGCAGACCAGAATGAAGAAAAGTATGAACAATGAACTAAAAATTGATCCCCAGATGGCTAGTTCATGCCATCATGGAATGAACTAGGTTGTCTGACATGAGTCTACATTTGACCTGCAATGCTGAGAAAATTCACTGACGCACTGGTATTGCAAGAGAAAACCGCCTTGCCCCGGTGTCAGCCAGAGGGTGGCTCCCATAGTATGAATTTAGTGTTGGGTGTCTGAATTTAATACAGGCAGCAAGTATACTAGGTTCAGTCAAACCGCCCTCTCATTTCTAGATGAAAGCTCCCCAGAACTAAGTCCAGTTTACACAGTACGATTGTGGCAGCTCTAACTGGGGGCTCTCTGTCCAGTGCTCTTCCCCTCCATGGGGGGGGGCTTCCTGCGGGAGGTGGATCCTGATGCCTGCCCTTCAGCATAGCGGGCCCTCCTCTCACCCCTCCCCTTCGTGGTGAGTGCTTACTCCCCAGTGGCCAGTGCTGACATTTGAGGGATTGATAGGGAGCAAAGGGAACGTTCTGGCAAGAAATAGTTAAAGAGTAAATTAAAAGCATTTCATTCCAAGGTAACATATTTCTGCTGGTATCTTAAATGCAAAAGGAATGGCATACGATCTCCTTAAAGTACACTTTTTAAAATGATGGCATTTGACTTAGGTTTTTGGGAAACACCTTTTATTGCAAGTTTTGGTCTTTTTTTAGGCTCCACAACATCCTCTTCCACCATCCATAATGAAGCTGAGCTTGGTGACGATGACGTTTTTACGGTAAGTTCCTTTTTGCTTTCCAGATATATTGATGAGTAGTCCAAAAGAGGGTCTGTTTAAGAGTATAAGAGACACTGTAATTCACCATTGATGTTCCTCTGGGGTTGCCAGCAGGAAGCTTGCTTGCCACAGTTTTTTCTGTGCTGGATTTACCCTGTGCATCTGTGGCTGCGCCACCATCCCCCACATGGCACTGAAAGGAAGCTCTCTCAGACCCTCCATGGTTCTCCTGGATCTTCCTAGTTAGGGTGACCAGCTGTCCGCTTTGCCTGGAACTGTCCTGGTTCTGACACTGAAAGGCCCTCGTCTTCGGCAACACTTCAGTCACAGGCAAACTAGGGCAATTGGTCACCCTACTGGGAGTCTTCTTGAAACACAATCCCCTTCTTGGCATGGAGGGGGAGAGCCTTCCCCATGAGTGATTTGCCATCTGATAAGAAAGGCCTGGAGGCCCATCGAGGTTAGGCTCCAGTGTGCTGTGGCAGGAAAGGGCTTGGCTGCTGTGACACAGTTTGAGGTAATGGGATGTAACTGGAGACAAATAATTTCTCGGCTTGCTGCTTCTTTTAAATCCTATGCTTCTGGAAGGTAATTAACATAGGGTTTATTTCCACCCTGCTGTGTGCTTGGTGCAGCAAGGAGCTACAGGGCAGTATCATCAAACTGGCTTGGTTCACAGTAAGAAATGAGTTTATATTATAATAGAGGACACACACACATCCTTGGACACCTGAAACCACATCACCCTTTATGTGTGCATCCTGATTTTTTTTTCTCTTGTTTCATTTCCTTCTACTTTTTATTATGAAAATGTTCACACACACAGGATCATTCAAAGAAGAATACGCATAAACTATGTGTAGATTCAGCAGTTGTATGTAGCATTTTGTCTCATTTGCTTTATATGTGCGTTTGTGTGTGCATGTGTCTTCTTCAAATGGATACATACTTTTTATTGCTGATGCAATTGAAAGCAACCTCCCTTCTAAATATTTTAGCATGCATCTCCTACAAACAAGACATTCTACAATACCACTACTATATCTAAGAAAATTTTAATAGGAATTTCATATCATCTAAGAGTTCCCCAATAGTTCCTCAGGTGCCCCAAGGGTATCTTATATAAACTAGTTTTTATTTCATGTTTTAAGTATACGTGGCAACCCTTTAAATTTGTTTCCTAAGGCATTCATCATGCAACTAGTGATTTGAAAAACACCACTTTGGAACTTGAGGTGTATCAGCCACACTCCAGCCCTCATGGGGATAACAGGATGGTGTGTACAGAGATGAGACTGGCCCCTGAAAGGCTCAGAGGCTGGCTCAGGCGGTGAGACCCAGAGATGAGGGAGGGATATGGGGGCGCAGAGATGACCACTTAGGAGGTGAGGCTGGGTGGCGCCTTGGTGGCATTTGAACAGGATTCAGGAAGGAACTTGAGGCTGGGAACCCCAGGGGCCAGGGCGGCAGCAGGGCTGCGCGTGTGGTGCACATTGCCCCGGCATTCCCGATCCCAATCTGGTATGAATAGAGCGTGTGTGGGGGTTTCAGGAAATGAACTCAGTTGTCCTTCCATGGAGCGGCTGGTGTGATGTGGCTCTGAGCAGGCTTCCTATAGTGCTCAAGCAGATCCTCTCAACAGTTGGCATGTTGCTTACATCTGTCCTTTGTCACGTTTTGAGAGACAAACAACAGCAGGCAGGTTAAAAGGTGGCTTCCTGTGCTCCAGAGCAAAACTGTCATTAGCAGCTGCTTCCCAGCTACCTGCCAAAAGTGATTTATAGACTCTAGAGAGGACAAGAGGGAAAGGGGTGATGGAAGCCAGCATCCTTCTTGGTTTTGTCCTTTAATCCACAGGGGATCAATGGACTGCTATACGTTAACACCAAATGCCTAGAAGGAAGGAAAGAGATAGCCCTGTTGCTTCCAGACACTCCCTGGAGGCGGAGCTTCCCTTCATGCGTTTTGTGTGGGTCCTGGTGGATGTTCACTGTCCTCATCCCATTTGTTCACATACAAGGTTTTATTGGGCAGTAATGGTAAAAAAAAGCCCAGTCATTATTAGGCCTTGATGACTGGGAACACATCCCATGTAAGGATGGGTGAGTCATCCAGGGTTTACATACTAGGTCCCCGTTTGTTCATTAAGTCCCCAAGATCCTAAGACAGTAAATGAGGTGTCTGAAAGCTGGAGGCAAGGAAGTGGGCAGCTGCTTTAGCTTGTAGAGTCTGCAGTGCCCAAGACTTTCTAGAAAGTGATTGGTGAGATGGATGTGTAAAACTCGGAGAAAGGGTATAAATGGTGATAAGACCCTCTTCAACTTGTGATGGACCAGAATTTGGAGTTTTCTGAAAGGGCAGTGTGTATACACAAGACACTCAGGTATAACTTAAGGAACCAAGGCTATGGCTTTTCTGTTTCTGCTGCTAAAACCAGGGCTTCGCTGGCTTCAGAAACTAGTAGCAAACAGGACATTGTGGCCAAGGTGTTAATGCACACACTGTATTCCCCAATAAAGGGAATAAAGGGAAAGGAAGGGGCACCTCTGACTCCCCGGTGGAGAGGGGTAGTGTGGACTGGGGTGCTCACCCACAGTGGGCTGTCCCTGTCACACTTCCCAGCTCACATGATTATCCCTCATCCCAGTTTGTCCTCCCAACTTCTCAGGAAGGTAAAATCATGTCCCAGTTTCCTCGGTAAAATGAGCATCCTGCTTCGTGTGTGCACACGTGTGCGTGTGTGTACACATTCTACATGCCTGCCCTGCCCTGGCATCTGCTGCCAGTGGCCATCTCCCCAGCCTCCACAGTCTCCCTGGCCTCTCCTCCATTTCCCTGCCACCAACCTGATGTGGGTTTCCACCTTTCCTGCCAGAGCCACCGCCAGAGACTGCTGATTAGCAAGCGTTTCGATTTTCAGGGTTTTGGCACTGTTTTTCCTTTCATGTGTCCTAATACTTCTCTCTCAACCAATCACGATTGTTCTCTTTCCTTTAAAATGCCAACAAGTTTCTGTTTATTTCTCTTGCCACTTAAAAGCCTACCCTTTTGGGGGGTTTGTATTTTATTTGATGAACGAATGAATTATTGGCAGGCTATTCACCGTTCTAGTTCCTGCAGCCTTTACAAAGCTTTCTGTATAGGTGCTCAATACGTGGCACATTGTGTCAGCATTCATAGATTTTCATAATTGATTCCTTTCCTTTATCGTTGCCCTGGGATGGGTGATTTTTTTTTTCTAAGTGGGTGATTTTGAGGTACTCAGTAACTTTGTGCCATATTT
Organism: Scalopus aquaticus; assembly: GCA_004024925.1. NCBI lineage: Eukaryota > Metazoa > Chordata > Mammalia > Eulipotyphla > Talpidae > Scalopus > Scalopus aquaticus. The sequence goes on from PVIJ01001994.1 coordinate 142,949, forward strand.
TTCTCACTGTGTTTTCCACTGAATCTACAAATAGGAGCTGAGCTCTTGGCATTATTGCTCACGCTAAGCTCTGACTCCTCGTGCTGCCGCTTGCCCGCCCACTCCCCCACCTCGTGCTACTGCTTGCCCTCGCGAATCCCCGGTCAACTCCACCTAAGCACAGTTCCATCACCGCCTCTCTGCTACACAGGGCACCTCAGTTACAATGACAGATCTAGGTGAATGCATTACCTAGGTGGCCAGGATGTGGCCACTGTTAAATAAGGGTGTCTGAGAGAATTCCAGAGCCTGCACCATTTGGTACCAAGTTGTACGATGAGTAATGTGAGGAATAGAAAGCACAGCCACCCCCACCAAAGTCAGTGTTCTGTAATGGGTTTTTTGGCATTGCTAAGAGTCTGCGCATGCTTGCTGGTGCCTCTGACAGCTTTTCATTTCTTTTACCTCAGAGCTGGGAAGACCTGAGCGGGATGGAGAGCAAGGACCCTCAACATCTGTTACCTCTGTTCTGTTCTTGTCTTTAAAAAAAAAAAAGAAAGAAAGAAAAAGATTTATTTATGCATACAAGGACTGGGGTGTAGACCAGAGGTGTGGGGGGTGAGAGGATTCAGCAGAGACAGTGGGGAGCAGAACAGTCGGAGTGACTGAAATACACTGCTGAGGGGAGCAGTGGGTGAGACAGGAGAGATCTGCCGCGCCATCTGGGTCAGCTCCCTGGCTGGAGTGGGGATCGAACTCGTGCTGCAATGTCTATCATTCACTTCATAGTGCTGAGACTTACCCCTTGTGCCACCAGGGAGGCCCCTGTTCTGTTCTTGTCTTTGTGGAGGAAACTGTTTTGGCACAGCGAGTTGAGGAGGCCCATATAAACTTGAGAAATAAACCGTTCAGCTCCATGGATAAGCTGAGCTGGTTTACTCCCCAACTTAAGAGTTACTTCCTCCCAGGCCCTACAGTTGAGGACTCTGAGGCCAGAGGTTTTGGCGTCTGCAATGGATGGAGGTTCCCCAGGAGAGAGGGTGAGTAGGGAAAGTAGGCCACATAGAACTAGAGGGTCTCTGGCTTTTACAGCCAGTTAATGAACAATTTACCAAATTCCGTAGGGCTTGGTCCTGGTGGTTTACTTACTGCTCCAGAATTCTAAAGTCACTTAAAAATGTTAAGCATCTTCATAGACAAGGATAATTTCCTTGTGATCTTGGGCGAATGCAGCGGCCGTGTGTGCATACTCCTGGAGTGGGCCAGTCTAGAGCTAGGGCCAGGTGCTGTTGGGACTTCGGCTGTCATTGTATCAAGGGGCTGTATTCTGGCGCTAAAGCTGGGGATTAGGGAAATAAATATTTGCCTTACAGAAAGATAGTTTGGGGTGTGTAAAATAGCTAAGTCTTTTATCTTCCATAATACACAGTCTCTAAATATTGAAAACTACAAATCAGGGAATAGTAATATAACCACATGACACTGAAAAAAATGGTGGGAAAGAAACATGAAAGAGCCCAAGAATTGAAAGTATATTTTGCTTGGAAGTTAGAATCTGAGAGGAGAGGGACAGCAATCACAGGTCTCAGAATGAGAAGGGGTTTTGAATTCATATCAGAAGAGCTGCCCTCCCTCCTGTTGATGACAAACGAGATAGGATTTGTCTTCCACACAGTTGGATCCCAGTCAGATGGGTGACGTGCCTGACTAAGATCACACAGCTAATCCGTAGTGGAGGAGACAGGAACACCGTCTCGCAACCTTTCCAGTTCACCACTGTGGTTTTAGCAACTAAACAAGAGTTTTACTTAGGGCTTTCTTGACCCCACAGTGAGAGGGGTAGGGAGGTAAAGGGAGAATGCCACCGCACATTAAGGGGCCGGCTTGGCGCCTACTCAGCAAGTTTGCAAGCTAGAGGTCTCCAAAGTGGTAACTGGAAGCTTTTCCAGAGGAAGACCTACCTTTTGTTGGTTTATACCACCCCCCCAAGTGGTGTGGGCTGCCCTTCTCATCCGTGTTCCTACACAAACTCCAGAGTCTGGAGGCATCGCTGCACATCATGCGTTGAGCTCTCCTGTGCATGGTCTTTGCAGAATTGAGCATCCTTCACATCGTTTTGAGTGAGCCTGAGTTCTCTCCCAGACCCCACTTTTATTTGAATTTAAGCGTTTGGTTTGTGTTTTGGTGTTTTTTTGCGCTTTCTCTGGTAGGCAGTCCTCCTTCACATAGGAAAAATGTCCCGTCTTTCACAACATCGTCAGCTTCCAGCCATGTTTTGCCCAAACTGGAAAACTTGATTCTTCCTTGTGCCCTACGCCTTGACATCTGTTTATTACAAGCTGCATTTTATTACTTTCTGGCTGTTCAGAGCAGTTGTCCCTAGTAACATCTGGGACATCTCCCAGCCACCTCAGGTGTTTTCTAAAGCATGGCTAGAGCAAGTGGCTAAAACCAAAGTACCGAGCAACAATTTGTTTTGTCATGGTGGCATTTTTGAAGATTTACAAATTGTGCTGATGTTCATTTTTGATTAATTGGATCCAGTGAATTCATTGAATTTTGACATTATCAAGGTTTCATTTATAGAAGTAGAAGAGTGCAGAACATTACAGAAGTTGCCTTTCCTTAAAGAGACCTTCCCACTTAATCCCTCCCCAACAAACTTTAACACTGAGGGCAAATCTAGCAATTTTGTAATTGGACCCGGAGTTTGGCGTCTAGGCAAGGTCTGGGTTCCAAACCAGATTCTGACATGAGGTGACTGTGGTTGCTGATTCTGATTTTTTTCAAGATTAATTTATGCACACAGGAGCTGGGGTATAGACCAGAGGTGGGGGCGGGGGCACGACAGAACAGGCAGATCTACTGAAATACTCTGCTGAGGCGAGCAGCGGGCAAGACAGGAGAGGTCTGCTGTGAGTTATCTGGTGGTCCATGTGGGTTATCTCCCTGGCCCGGATCGAACTTTTGCTACAGTGGCTACAGATAGCTTCATAGTTCTGAGACTTAACCCCTTGCGCCACCAGGGAGGCCCTGATCCTTCTGATCCAAAACCTTTAAGAGTGAAGTAGTTAATTCTTTGCATCTCGCTTCACTAATTCAGGGCAAGGGGAACTGGTGTCGCTCTGTCCCTGTGCCCGCACTTGCATACACGTCACCATGTTTGGTCCTCACCGCCCTGGGAGCCACACTTTCACACTGCCATTTCTCAGAGAGATGGAGCAACCCGTGCTCAGTTCCACACACTGCTTGCCCAGAATGCCCCCCCAGGGCCTCCCTGGTGGCGCAGTGGTTAAGTGCTGCGCAGTGGTTAAGTGCTACGCTGTGGAGCTGTCGGCACAGCGGCAATGCAAGTTTGACGCCTGGCCAGGGAGAGATTCCCACATGGCGCAGCAGACCTCTCCTGCCTCTCCCACTGCTCCTTTCAGTGCTGTGTTTCCATCGATCTGCCTGTTCTGCTCCCCACTCTGTCTCTGGTGAACCCTCTCACCAACCCACGCCTCTGGCCTGTACCCCAGCTTGTATGCATAAATAAATAAATCTTTAAAAAATAAAATGCCTCCCCAGATTTGCTTGTTGCCTTTAATTGTTCAGTAAATTTTATATATTAAATATGTCAATTTTAAGTTGGAAATATAAACTGCTTTTATGAAATTTAACTAAGAAACTGATCTGTGATGTTTCATTAAGAAAAGCAAAAGTGTTTTGGGAGGGGCAGTGCTGTGTGGCTGATACCGCGGAGCAGCACCCGGTGACTGCTGCTGGCTGATACCCCAGGATGAAATGGGGTGGCTACAAGGTCTCTGGTGAGGGTTGGAAGCTGCTTTCTCTTCTCAGTGACAATAATTATCGAGTTCACATTACATAGTAAGAAGAGGATCTTTTTATTCAGCATGTAATGCCTACAGTGGCTAAATTTAAAGCAATTAAATGTCTCAGACTCAAACAAAAGCTTTGAAATGCTCTCAATTTCAGGAAGCCCAAAGGCATTTTGCTAGCCCTCCCACCTGTGTCTTTCTTCATTTACACTTGTATCATCTCATCTTTTTAAACTGTGGTAGTAAGGCTATTATTTCCACTTTACTAATTCATACAGAGTATATTATATATATTCATCGTTACCCGAAACCTGTTTTCTCTTCAACCCATCAGTGCTTACAGTGAAGCTAAACTCAGGGTTTATCTTTCTTTTCATATCAACAGACATCTGACTTCAAAATTTAGAAACACTTTTTTTGAAACACTTGTAATGTGTGGGAATTTCGTTTTTGTTCTTTCACAATGAGAAAATCCCCCTTTTATCCCTTCTGTCCCAGAGAGGAAGATGTCCTGAGTCTAGGGCAGTCATCTCTCACCCCCAACAGCTGCCTCTTAGACCGAAGCTGCTAGCTAGGGCCATAAAAAAGCAGGTGCCTGGCCCATTTCCTGCGCTGCTCTCCTCTTTTGAAAGAGGACACCTGGAATCAATGTAGGCCCTTAGGACAAGGGAGCCAGCACTACCTGTTCTGGAAGACCTATTGACAAAATAGGCAACAGTTTCCTGTTTACCAGAGGGAACAAGCATTGGTCATGGCTCCATCTGCTATTGGATATGAGCTGACACTGAGGAGTAAAACTGATAGAAGAAAGGCAAGCTTTGCTGAAGAGTTAGAAACAACAGCCTACCCAAACCATCCAAGCTACCCATCCAGTTTACTGTCTTCTATAAGAGAAGCAGATGTCCATTTTGCATGTGATGGAGCTAGTCTCCCAACCAGAGGTTGAGGGGCATGAGCTATGTTTTTTTTTTTTATTTATTTAGATATAAAGTAGATACTTTAAAAAATAAAAACAACAGGCCTCTCTGGTAGCGCAGGGGTTCAGGTCTCAGTGCTATCAAGCTGTTGTCAGCCACTGCTTCATGAGTTCAGTCCCTGGCCAGGAGCTAACCCACATGGCGCAGCAGACCTCTCCTGCCTCGCCTGCTGCTCCCCTCAGCAGTGTATTTCAGTAGATCTGCCTGTTCCGCTCCCCACTCTGTCTCTGGTGTAGCCTCTCACCCCCTGCCCCCGCAACTCTGGTATACACCCCAGTTCTTGTATGCATAGATAAATAAAATATATCTTTAAAAACAATTTAAAAAAAAGTCCACAATAGGAAGACGATTAAATATTGCTTTAGTTACATCAGCTAGTGAGAACTATTTTGGTTGTGGGTTGTAGAAAAAAATACTAAAATACTGTGGCTAGTGAAAATACTAGCTAGCCACTTTTAAAATGCAAAATAGCACTTTACAGACAAGGCAAAAAATTTCCATAATCAATCTGAATTAATCTTGTAATCTTGAATCAGCTAAGCAGCGGCCTTAGTCAAACCCCCCGTAAACTGTACTGTTCTTAGGCGAGAAGGGTTACACATAGAATTGGTAAAGCACATGCAGACCTTGGCAGGCGTCCAGGGCAACCACCTTATTTTACACATGAGGAAATTGAGGTCCAAAGAAGTTAAACAACTTGTCCCAGACATGTGGCCTGGCCTGGCATCAGGGTTTTCTGATTCTCTCTTTTTACTTAACAGTGCTGTGATTCCTGGGTGATGCAGCCTGGCTTCTTAATTGATTTCTTTACATTTTATTTTATTTTTTTAAGATTTATTTATTTTTGCATACAAGCCTGGGGTACAGGCCAGAGGTGTGGGGCAGTGAGAGGGCTCACCATAGACAGAACGGAGGGCAGAACAGGCAGATCGACCGAAACACACTGCTGAGGGGAGCAATGGGCAAGACAGGAGAGGTCTGCTGTGCCAAGTGGGAATCTCCCCGGCCGGGCATCAAACACGCATGGCAGCCTCCGACAGCTCCACAGCACTGCGTTCAACCCATTGCGCCACCAGGGAGGCCCCACATTTTATTTTCTATGCCTTATTCAAAATACATAGGTCGTTGATCTGAAAGAATGGTCAGAGTGGGCTTGGTTCCTTATACCGGGTGTGTTTTCTGTCAGCTCCCACGTTCCTGGGAACGCAGATAATCCAGTGACTGTATTTATTTGCCTGCCTCTCTCGGGGTGGGATTCATCCCATTTGTCTTGATCCCCAAGAGGGAGGAGACAATTGCTGGGTTTCTTTTTGTAGTCTCACGGATGTGCTCAGTAGGAGTGTCCTGTTCCAGAAAGCTGTAAACCAGGTGCCCCTTCATAGTCCATGTGTCCTTGAAAAAATAGCCCCGGGCACACCTTTCCTGTCCCTCAAGCACTGTTTGCCAGCTGCTGCTCCTTTGTTCTCCATCTCCCTCCCCATTTTGGAAAAACAAAGATTTAGCTGGAAAACCCAAGGGAGTTGAAGGGATGCAAATAGTCCCGAAAACACTTGTTTCACTTGGAAATGTGAACAGCAGCCAGGATTCCATCCCAGGATAGGTAATTTAAGCAAACTGCCTTCCTCAGCTGGTCTGGACTCCCAGTTCTCCCCCTCCCTCCCTGAGCTTCCCTTGGTCAATGAAGTTGGCCTTCCAAACAAAGAAAGTTTAGGACCAGACCCAGGACATGTGAGCAGAAGGAGGTGCTTCTTAAGAACGCCCAGTAAACATGACGTCTCTCTGCAGGCGAGCTTCCAAGAATAAATCATTTTATAAAATGTCCATATAGGGCCTCCCTGGTGATGCTGGGATTAAAGACACAGCGCTATCAAGCTATCACCAGCCGGGGCTAACCCACATGGCGCAACAGACATCTCCTGTCTCACCCAGGGCTCCCCTCAGCAGTGTATTTGAGTGGATCCACCTGTTCTGCTCCCCACTGTCTGGTGAATCCTCTCACCCCCTATACCTCTGGCCTACACCCCAGTTCTTGTATGCATAAATAAAATATGTCCATATAGTAGAAGAGAAGCAGCCACAGGTTTAATCAGGTGTCTTTTCTCCATTCAGACCAATTCCCATCCAAACCAGGAGGCACTGACCTTGGGGAAAACAGCCAGTTCCTTAGCTCAGACATCCTCAGGCCAGGGACTTTTGTGCTTCAGATTTTGATTTATTGTCCAGACACTATAACACTGAAGCCAATTACTTAAAAGTCCCTATCAACTTTGGAAGCTCCACAGTTTTCCTCTTGTTTGTTAAGTTCTGGAGAATTATAGGAAATATCTGAATTCTTTTTTTTTTTTAAGATTTATTTATTTATACATACAAGCTGGGGTACAGGCCAGAGGCGTGGGGCGGCGAGAGGGTTCACCAGAGACAGAACGGGGAGCAGAACAGGCAGAGCAGAAATACACTGGTGAGGGGAGCAGCGGGTGAGGCAGGAGATGTCTGCCGCACCATGTGGGATTCTCCCTGGCCGGGCGTCGAACCCGCATCGCTGCTGCCGACAGCTCCACAGCGCAGCGCTTAACCGCTGCGCCACCAGGGAGGCCCCGGAAATATCTGAATTCTTAAGTATAACAGTCTACAGAGTCCAGCCATTGGAAGCTTGTTCCTTCTGGAGAGGTTTCTCAGATGAGCTGCTTTTTTGGTTCTCTGGGATTTAATCCAGGTTTTTCGCCCATCCCTGGTGCCCCTCCTCAGGGAAGCCAACCAGCTCTGCCCCACTCATATCACCTACAGTGTCTAAGCCCACATCCCAAAAACCCATCAAGGAAGAGGAAAGTATTTTTATTACCAGAATATATTTGGTCAGACTGATTGGGCTGTTTTCTGTTTTTTTAAGGCTGATAGTTCCCACTCTTGATTCTACCTACCTTCCTTTTTCTCACCTCCCGTTCATTGTGAATTCATCTTTATCTAAGTCTTGTCTCAGCTTTATCTAAGTCTTGTCTCAGCTTATTAGTCTATTACAGGACTTTAGAACCAGCTCACATAAAGCTTGTTATTACTGAAAATGTGAGTTTTTATATAACCAGAGAAAAAACTGAAAATGTAGTCAAAGGACTACCCCTTTAAAACAGGACCAAAATTAGGTGATTAAGAAACACAATTCCCATGTTAAATTGTTCCAAAGTACAGGCACACCTCATTTTATTGCAATTTGTTTTATTGCACTTCATAAATATTGCGTTTTTTACACCAACAGAAAGATTACCGCTTCGATGGTGGTTAACATTTTTTTACAATAAGGTATTTTTAAAATTAAATTATGCACATTTTTCTTAGAGTGGTGTTGCACATTTACTGGATTACAGTGTAGTATAAATATAACTTTGATGTGTATGAAGAAACTAAAAATTTCATGTGACTAGTCGTGTTGCAGCATTCGCTTTATTGCGGTATCTGGACCTGCAGTATCTCAGAAGAGTGCCTATATAGAAAAAGGTACAAAGCTACCTGCTTAGCTTACAGTACTAGCCACCCCCTCTTAGAAGTCTGAGGTTCCCACAGTGTAACTGCAGGCGACCTCCCCTTTTCTTCTTGAGCTCAGACCCCCAGCAGTTCAGACATCCACGAGGGATCAAGGCAAGTCGATGATGCAGCCCAAGTTTTTCAGAGTTAAAGGTGAAGCTGGCAGATTGGAAGGTGTCGTGAACTTGTACACACAAATAGCAGAGAAGCACAGGGCTCACACTTCTGAATGTGTGCGCGCACATAGATTAGCTGGGCTGTTTTTCTCTGGCTCTGTTGGAAACCATGGGCAGAGCTACAGAACTGGCTCAGAAGTACGTGTGGCTGAAAGGAGGCTTTTCCCTTCAGTCTTTCTTAGAGATGTCCTGACAGTACCTTCCTTTTGTTTGCAGGTCACACTCACCACTTTGCAAGATTTCTCTGAAGGTCTAGATCTGAAACAGGCCTCAGCTTCTGATGGAGCCTCTCCTGCCTACTCGCCTTCCCAGGCTCCAAAGGCAGAGCAGTTCAGGGCTGGCAGTCTGTGGTGTAGGATTTAGCCTCAGCTCTGCCCACAGGGCGCAGTGAACTGTGGACACGCTCGAAAGTTTTCTAGTACACTTTGTGGGTAAATCAGTAGATATTGAAAGACTTTTCCAGCATCATCTTCTCTTGACCATGCAATGGCAGAAGGCAGTTCTGGTTCGCTAGGTACAGTGAAGTTAGCATTTGATTGGTTAATGAGTCTGTAAACAAGTGGCCGTACCTTGTTTCTCAGAATGACTTGACACGTTGTTAACCTGGACATGGGTCACAGGAAATAAGGCGAACAGATGACTAAGATGGAAGTGACCCTGATGGATTAACTGGGTTTCCAAGAACTAAATATGGGGTGCAGATCAGAGTGTTCCATACAAGGGTAGCTTTGAGCCTAGGGATGACTGTCACCAGGTGCTCGATAAGAATTTAACCCTTGGTATTTGAATCATACCATAGGGCCTGTGTCTACTCATTCAGAAGGCATTTATTGAGATCTTTGGAAACCTTTGTATGGCAAGCCACCATCTGCTTATCTCCTGGGTTTGTACAGAAGTTGCACCGGCTTACCTGAGTAAGCTGCGCTTGTGTTGATCCCAGTAGCCACTGGAGCAAGCTGGGTGAATGTACGAAGCAGCAGTGTGGTGACCTGAAATCACACTAGGCTTGTCGGTCGGCCTGCAGTTCAGGCCATTTCTGCCTGGGGCTGCCAGTCACACTCCCATCGTCCTGTGAGTGATGTGGAGATGGTGTTTACATGTAGCCAGGGCCCGGCACGTCATGCACACTCCACTCGATGTGAGGCTATTTAAGACTCTTATCTACAACCAACACATGTTAACAGAGGTCTCTGTGGACTTAAGGAAAGATGGGTGAGAGCTGGAAAACAGGCCAGAGTTTGGAAGAACTTGTGTATCAGTTTGGTCTTTTAGTCATAGGTTCCTCCCAGCCCCCATTCTGAAAGTAGAATGTTCTGTTTGGTATAACATAGGTTATGGTTTGGAGCTGGGAACACTACCAAAAAATTCCATATAAATTAATGATAATAGCATTCTGAAACACCCCCCCCCAAAAAAAATAAACTACCAGATACACCAAGTAGGAACATTGTACTTTAGATAGGATTTGAGGGGTAAATGGCAACTCTTTTGTATCCAAGTTCTGAACAGTTGATGGAGAGCCTGTGTTACTGACAATGCCAGTCCTGCCTACATCCCTGGCAATAGACGGACCAGACCCCAGGATTAGGCACCGCCAGGCACAGAGGCTCAGCATCTCTGTGGGCCCTTGACCTCCAAGTGGACCATCAGGCACGACTGCCAGCATGTTCTCTTTGCCAGATGGATGGCTCCTGCGAAGCAGGGGAGGGAAGCAGCAGACTCTGCACACCCAGTTTCACTCCACCCTCTATAGAGAGGAGCAAGTGAGGGCCAGAGAGAGGCCGGGAGAGTGATGCAGGTGGAACTCTGCCATAAAGGAGGAATCCAGAGTGAAGGAAAGTGCGCCCAAATGGTGAACCCGGCGCATTCTGGCTTCACTTACCAAAGGGAATTGACTCACGCCATTAGGACATCCTAGGGCGGATCAGAATTCAGATGTGACTGGATCCAGAAGCTCCAGTGGTGTCTGTGGGGGCCGCCTTCTCTTAGTTCCACTTCACTTCATCTTCAGGCAGGTTCTTTCCTTGTGCCTTCACCAAGATTCCAGGCTTCTGGGATCCTCAGATCTTAATGTCAGAGATACAGACAGCAATCATCCTGACTTCTTTGTAAAAACTCTTGTTTTGCTCAGAGAAGACCGTGTGTCTGTATCCAGATCACTCACTGTGAATCTGGGGATTGGAAACAGGAGCCAACCCTCCAGCACTTGGACCAAACAGAAAAACCCAGGAAGGCTGGGTCTTCAGATGGATGCTACCCCAAGTTTTAAAAATGAGTAGTGATTATGCTATATAATAGAAATGTGGGTGTCTTCTTTTTCCCGACCACTTACTCTCTATTATTCTGAGCATTTATTACCTTATAAAAGGGGAGGATGATAAAAAGAACTTTATAAGTATTTGTTTTAACCTTGCCTTGCCCTAAAAGAATTTGTAACTAACCAAAAAAAAAAAAAAAACAACAAAAAGGCGAGGGCGAGCAAGGCGGAGACGAGCAGAAAGTAAGGGGAGAAGCAACAGCTTCTTACTGTTCCTAGATATTAGCCAGCAATAGGACATCAAGAAAAAACATTTTGTTTGGGGGGGAAAAACAAGGTTCTGTCACTGTGAGGAAGCAGAAAGTGAGGTGAGGTTTCTGAGGGACCCTGATTTAAATTGCACTTGCCAGGTGCACTTAACAAAGCCTTTTGTGACTGTGTGGCTCCTGGGCCGAGGGGGTTGTGGAAATTGATCATCCCCTGGGGTCACCTGGCCCACTTCATCCAGTCTCAGGTGGGACACAAAATACTGAAACGGTAGGGGATATTGGGGGGTGCGGGGCTCTGTGTGCTCAACCCATGACCAGCACTCACCCTCCATGGCTGGTGGCCTCCGTCGCTCTGCACAGTCATCCATCTTCCTTCTAGTTTAAAGTGCCCTCCAAGGCTTGCCTCCAATCCAAAGATTATAAAATTTCTTCCTGGAAAGCCAGTGCCCATGATACCCAGGAGGTTTCCTTATCTCTCAGACTTTCCCAGGCTGAGATCAACCTGGCATAGGAACATTTGGGTTTGGTTTTTGCTTGTTTCTATCTCCCTTGCAGGCCAGAGCACCTTGCAGCCAGTCTTGGTCAAGCTGGGATGTCCCAGCAAGAGCCCTGTGTTGAGCCCTCCCCCCAAGCCAGGTCCCTGCTCCCACATTTAAGAAAACAAACCCAACCTTCCCGGGTTTGGCAGCTGGTTCCCGGGTCCATTGAGGCAGCCACTTCATGTTTAGACAATCTGGCCTTCAGGGGTCCTCCTGTCTTCCATAGCCAGGAGAAACTCAAGGTTTCGGGAAATCCAGCAAGATGCCACAAGTTGAGGGTAGACAGTATGTTAGGGTTTGCTGTGTGGGTTTGTTTCTTGGTGTTTTTTTAAATTAACTCTTGGTTGCCTCCCTCTAAACAGACAGCTACAGACAGTTCTTCTAATTCCTCTCAGAAGAAAGAACAACCGACTCGGACAATCTCTTCTCCCACATCCTGTGAGCACCGGAGGATTTATACCCTGGGCCACCTCCACGACTCCTATCCCACGGACCACTATCACCTCGAACAGGTGAGCACAAATTCGTTGCTCTGAGATCATCCAGGTGGATGGCTTCTGGGTCTGGAACAGTCTTCTTCCCCTCCTGTTGGGCAACTGCCCTGAGCTCAGCCCCTATATCCTCCTACTTAACACCTCCACCCAGTCCTGAGGGGGATGGCGACAATTCCTCCTTACTCAGAGCTTTCTGGGTTCAGACACCTTCCTGAATGAACCCTTTATGTGCTTTATCTCATTCAGTCCTCACAAGTTACCCCCATTAAGGCAGATCCTCAGCACCCCCGAGTTCTGGTAGAACAAGATTCAGCTCCAAGGCTGTCCTCACCGGGGCGCCTGCTGCACTGCCTCCTGCGTCCCCCTCCCCAAAGGGCCTCCTGGCTTTGGAAAAGCACAGGGCCAGGACCGGGACTGAGGAATGCTGCGCGCTTGGCTCAAGCCCTCTGGCATCACGGGCTGCAGGCCCAGGCTTGCTCAGGGGAGATAGAGCTGAAGACTGGAATTCAGTAATTCGACAAATATTTATTGAGCAGCGGCTGTTTTGGGGAGCAGGTTCCCAAACAGTGGGGCATGGACTGGTCCCCGGGGGGGGGGGGGGGAATGTGGCTACCAGTCTGCTCTGTAAAGAAAAAAGAGCACACAGGGCAGTGAGTTTTTTTAAATAAAACTGTATTTCTCTAACTCTATAAATATTTCATTGTATGCTTTCTAATATTTTGGCATTTATGGTGGCAATAGATGGGACTTGACTTTTTGACACTCCTTACTTTTGCAATTTAGCAACTCCCAAGATTTTGAAATCCTGTAAGACTAATTTTCTGAAGTCCAGGAAACTGATGTCAGGAATTGGACAGGAATGAGGGTAAAAAGTAGATGACATGTGGCCCATCATTGGAAGTGATGGGTAAACCTAACTATCATGTGATAAATTCTGTAGTGATATTATAATGACTTAATGGCACAGGTATCAAGCCCATCCTTTTGGGGGGCTCCAACCTGACACGCAGAGCTGCTTTTCATTCTCACATCTATGCAATTTGATAGAGAAATGGAGTCTGAGCTTGGCAGCTTGCTAGTAAATACTATAGTGTGAATTTGACTCCAGTGAGTTCACTCAGAGCGTGTTCCTCACCCCTTGGGAAAAACCTGTGCTGCCCAAAGTACTTCAAAGGAGGGCAGTGGTGGACAGTCACTTTCTCTGTAGCAATTGAGATACCCTGTGCAAGGCAGGCTTACCGGTATCTACCAATAACTTCATTCAGCACGTGCCACTCAGGACAAGACAGTGTTGCAAATTCTAGCAGGACTATCTGCAGAGACAACTCTGGCTCAGCCACCGTGTGCAGGTTGGACTTGAAGGCTGGAGGGTGTGGCTGGGAATCCAGCCTGCCTGGGCTCAGACTCCAGCTCTGCGATCACTGTCTGGGAGATCCCAGCTGCATCTGAACCCAGGCAGCCGGCTTGCGAGCGTGCATTTTCGCTCTTCTCGGTTCCCAGCAACTTCTCTTCCAACCAGATGATAAAGTACTTGTGAGCCCTACAGTTCATACCCCATTTGCTTTTTTGAAACATGACCCACAGTAAGAAATGCACTTCGTGTGGTGAGCCAGATGATACACACATAATGAAAAGCACTTACCCTTATAACAGCACACTCCGGTGTTCTTGTATTTCACTGAAGAAAAATGGGTTTTACAAAAGAGAACACACTATCAAAAACCATTGAAACTAATCTATGCTGTAAGAAATCAGAACAGTGGCCACCTCAGTTAGGGTTAAGCGGTGACTTCTGAAGGGAGGTGGGCGTGTGCCTCTCCCCTTCAGCTTGCTGCCCTGGTTGTGTTCAACTTCTGAAATATTCAGCTGTATTCTTACAGTGTTCACACTGTTCCTACATATGTAGTATTTCTTCAACAAAAAGGGGGGGAATGTTAGCCTCTACCCATTAATTTGCTTTTCTGACCGAGGAACTGATTGAGACTCACAATTTGTATATCTCAGTCTTTCGAGAAATGCCTCCATCGAGGTGAAAGGTACAGGCAGAGGGGCTTTTCTTTTTTTGCCATTGCTGTAAGATACCTCCTTTTTTCCTGGGACAGCCAATGCCAAGGCCCTACCGGCAGGTGAGCTTCCCGGACGACGACGAGGAGATCGTGCGCATCAACCCCAGAGAGAAGATCTGGATGACGGGCTACGAGGACTACCGGCACGCGCCGGTGAGGGCCAAATACCCGGACACCTCAGAGGACGCAGACTCGTACGTGCGCTTCGCCAAGGGTGAGGTCCCCAAGCACGACTACAACTACCCGTACGTGGACTCCTCGGACTTTGGCCTGGGAGAGGACCCCAAAGGCCGGGGGAGCGGTGTGATCAAGACGCAGCCGCCGCGGGGCAAGTCCCGGCGGCAGAAGGAGGACGGCGAGCGCTCCCGGTGCGAGTACTGCAGGGACATGTTCAACCACGAGGAAAACCGCAGGGGCCACTGTCAGGACGCACCCGACGCCGTGAGAACTTGCATCCGCCGGGTGAGCTGTATGTGGTGTGCGGACAGTATGCTCTATCACTGTATGTCGGACCCCGAGGGAGACTATACAGACCCGTGCTCGTGCGACACTAGTGACGAGAAGTTTTGCCTCCGGTGGATGGCTCTTATTGCCTTGTCTTTCTTGGCCCCCTGTATGTGCTGTTACCTGCCCCTGCGAGCCTGCTACAACTGTGGCGTGATGTGCCGGTGCTGCGGGGGGAAGCACAAAGCGGCGGTATGACTCAGCTCCCACCCTCCCGTCGAGGGAAATGTCTCCTACATACTCCCCCGTCTGCCCATTCCCTCCCACCCAAAGGAGCACGGAGACCAAGAGGCCTCCCAGCTTCCTGGTACCTTAAGGTACCTTTCCGGCCTGGGGAACCTGCCTGGTGGACTCTGCATTCCCCCCAGCCACCACTCTGCATCAGCCACACACCCATGCAGTGTTCTGAGGAAAGGAACCTTGGCATAGACTCGCCTGTATTATTAACAATCTGTAATCAAGCTAACTGTCTTACACACGTTGTTGATTTCCTGTCTTTCCTCCCCACCTCTTCCAGTTCAAAGGTGCCTGCAGTAGAACTGCTAATTTTTGGTGGGTTTCATATTTGGGTTTTCCAAGAGCATGGAAGACTGTCTTTCTCTTGGATTCGGTTTGCCTGTTGCTAATGAGACTGGAGTTCCTGCAGACATGGGATATCAGAGCGATGAAACCCTACCAGAAGTATTTTAACCTGCAGTCAGTTATTATGTATCCAAGATGAGCTAGTTAACTTCTACCATAAAACAAGATCGCTTTAACTTTTATAAAGCCAAATTTCCCATGTAAGCTGCAGTTTCTATCTTGAATCCATCATCATTTTCTGCACCACCCCCCCATCTGTCAGTTTTTCAATGATACAAAACACTCATCCAGAACATGAGAAATTAGCCTTAACTTCAGATTAACGTGAGAATCAGGAAAATTCCTTAAGCTGTATTGCATCCTCTTGGATCAGGGTTAGAAAGGGAATTTCGGGTTTCTCTGAGCCTCTTGTTACCCCTAAAGTAGAACCTCTTAAAATTGTGTGCCCACCACATCTAAGAATTTAACAATATTAGAAGAAAATGCTAATGAAGAAATTATACTTATTGTTTGGCAAACCAAATGGTCTGTTCAACAAACAAATTAGTGTTCTCCTAACCCAGGTCCATTGAGAAACACTAAGTTTGTGGTATATCAAACTCCAGGAGCTTTACACGCACACGCACTCGCGCGCTGTTTTCTATTAAGGGGGGGATTCTAAATGTCATAAATTTGAAGATTGGTGGGTTGTGTTTTGTTTGTGGATTCATGTTTATGTTTTCACTTTGGAGTCCATTTCACATCACCAAATTCATTTATACTTGGGGAAAAAATAAGGCCATATATAAAACCCTTTCAATGCCTAAGTGTCTTTTTCCTGCAACTCCGAATCCAGACTTGCCACTTTGGGTGCACAGAGGGTTAGTTCAGCAGGCTGGGTCTACCTGTCGCCTTGCCACATAGGAAGCTTCTAATAAGCTGGAAAAGAGTATTTTTGTAATATATTGCAAGGAATAGCCAAACCTCACTACAGAAAGAAAAAAGTGAAGAGTGATTACTTGTACCTAGCATAGTACAATCAGAACGCCATGGAAACCATAGGGGACAGGCTTGTCCACGCTGGCTGTTCTCCCCACTGAGATTTTCCTGTGGTAACTGCCAGCCCAGGGCACGGCCTGATCCCTCTCTCCCCACTTCCCCCTTCCCTTCTTTATTGCACACAGGATATCGGTCTTCAAGGAAACGACTGTTTCCAGTCTGCCAATCGTATTGGGACAGGACTAGCCATGCTTAGTTTCATGGGAATGTGTTCAGCTCAGCTGAAACATTTCAGCCTGTCAGTTTCTTCAGTCAGATCATTGGTGTAAATACCCAGGATGCTTCTAAGTTAGTCAGTAGATGTTTTCATTTGTGGAGTGACTAGTTTGGGCCTTCCAGTTTGGAAAAGGAGCTGTCAGTCTGGTGATGGAAGAGAAAGAAACACTTCCTGCCTGGCAAACATCTAGAAAACCTTCAGCCAGCCTCCAAACGTCAAGAGACCACCATTCCTCCTCCCCCCCTCATCCCCCGGGGTATTTCCTCAGGGTCTTTCTCAAGGTCTCCTCTCTACAAAGCACAACACTAATGTATGTTTTGTTAGACCTCAGTTCAAGTGCCCCTATTTATTTCACTAAGAATATACACATCCCTGCCGCTTTGGGTTGTCATCCCCATCCAGTCTTCTATTCGTTTCTATCTTCCATTACCCTTGTCTTTTTTCACCCCTTTGAAGAGTTATGCTAGTGAATATTAACTCTGAGGATGCTTTTTTGGTTTGTGAAGGTGGCAGTTAAGGGCGCAAGGTCAGCCCCGGGGACACTGATGTAAATACATCTCTCCTAATCACCACACTGCAGCTAAACAGTATGTAGTATTTTCCCAGTCAGCTTTGCCATACTGACATCAATCATTTGAGAGAAATTATTCAGATTTTATTTTTGTATCTGTGGTAACAAAACATTAACCAAAAGATTTTCTGTTGGGAAGCTTCCCCGGACACCCTCCTCTCCCAGCTATTTGCTCACATTAACAAATTAAAGTGCCTGAAGCATAATTCATTCTTTACCTGTATACTAAAAACCCTGTTGTATTGATTTTTATAAGCCTTTTTACCTCTGTGTAAAAATATATATATACAAGTGTATGATGTACATTTTAGTTCTTAACTTTTTTTTATGGTTTCTAATATGTATGACCAATGTAGCCATTGCTTTAAAATGTACCGTGTAAATACAAAAAGATCCTATCAGATCATTGCCTTTGGGGTGTTTGTCTGCCTGGAGGTGGGTGGCTGTTGCACCTGGGCAGGCATGGAAGTTCTCTCACACAGGGTAAGAAGGGGTTTCCTTTGGAGAAGGATGTGTGGACACCAGTCTGTTTTTGTGAGGCCTTCCCGCCTATGGTTATGTCATATTCCCAAGGGGACGACTGTAGCTCCTTGGGGCTCAGATGCCTCAAGTGAAAGGAATGCTGTATGTCACCACCCGGAGAACACCCCCTCTTCCTAGTCCTGGCTTCCCCTACCCGTGCTCCTTAGAGGGAACAGCTGTACTTCCTCTGAGTTGTTTTCCTCTTGATTCCTGCTGAACCCGTGTGTGTGTGTGTGTGTGTGTGTGTAGTTGAGAAAATAGTTTTTCACAGAAAACAAATGTTAAAACTACAAGACTCCTTGGAGAGGTCCTGTTTCAGTGACATTTGGCCCACTTTCCCTTGCTAATGTGTTCTTTGGATGCTCAAAAGTTACAATAACAATTCCCTGGAGGAGATAGAGTGTGGGGTCTTAAAAGGGTCACAAAGGAAAGTTTCAGCTATGTCTCTAGAGAACAGTAGGGGCCTTAAAAAGAGATGTGTAGAAGGGCCCCTCCATCCTAGTTTTAACTCAGCCTGAAAGGTGCAGCTTTTCCAAGCCAAGGAGTCTTGAAGGTTGGTAATTAAGAGATGAGAGAAGTTAATAAAAGCAGCTCCATTAACATAGGAAAGGCATATACCAGGTTATAGTGTGAAGAAGCAGCATGGAGAAAGTAAAAATACTACATGTAAAACTTTTTTCCAAGAAGTTTGATGGTAAAGGAATAATGGCGTTTCTCTGAGGTAGGATATCTGCCAAGATAATACGTGTATTTATGTATTGTGACAATCCTGAATAAACACGATTTTTAAAAAGTGAGAAAACTTGGAAGGTACCTCCAGAGCTGCAGTAGGGAAGGAATCCTAAAATTTTACTTGATCTGGCCCTATTCGAGACGCACCCTTCACATCCCTGTTTACAACTGTGGAATTGAAGCTTAGCATGGGTAAGGTATGACGTAACTATTGTCATGTGAGGAAAAGCACCAAACCAAGCCCGAGCTCAGATGACTGCCAGACCAGGTCCTAATTGGGCTGGGCAAGTGGACACCAGTCAAAAGCCACCTTATTCTCTCAGGCTGCCCCAGAATCGTTTGTTTTCAGTGTCCTGTGTGTTCAGCCAGGAACTGGTCACACTATACATATACGTCAACTCATAGCCCTCTGTGGAACAGAGGGTTCATTTCTACTTTACAAGTGAGGAAGCAAATATAGAGACATTGCTTTGACTCCATCATGGTCACTGGATGATTTCAGCCACTACTAACATTACCCACTACCCTTTGGGCAAATGACTTCACCTTTCTGAGCCTCAGTTTCCTCAGGTATATGGAATAATACCTACTCTCAGCATGGCATGAAAGTTAAGTAATCGGGTGTACTTCCAGTGCTGTACACAGGAGGTACTTCCAGAATGCTAGTGTCTTTCTCAGTTCCTCCTTTATTTTGGGACCCTGAGGAAAAATAAGACTGGAGAGTCATCAACCTCCTTTTGAAGCACAGGAGGCTAAAGCCATTGTGGATATTTTGTGAGTAGACCTACAACTTCCATGTTGATATTTTTTTGTTAGTCTCCCTGCAGTTCTGAATTAGGTTTTTTGTTCTTTTTTTTCTGCTAGTCCTCCCAGATGTATTAATAGCCCATATAATACAGAAATGCACTCAGCTGGCTGGATTCCTCAAGAACCAATGCAGGCAGTTTGGAGAAAGCTGGTGCCCTCCATCAGTTCTGCTGAGAGGGCTGGGTCTAACTTAGCTTACTTACCCAGGGTTGGAGAACACTGCCTTGCAGAATACTGCCTTCCTGGACTTCTATTCCTAATGCTCTCCTATGCTGGTTACTACATTTGCAGCCCAATGTGGATATCCCCCACACCCCCCAAAATTGGGACATCTTCCCAGGGGAAAAAGTGTTAAATGAAGAGTTCTGTTTTACAGGTATTTTCAGGTGGTTATTGAATTATGACTTTGAACAGGCAATCAGAGGGCTGCCCATGTGAATGAGGAACCAGAGCTTATAAAAGTTATGGCTGCTGTTTACTGCCATTCTTACTGCAGTCCTGTTGGGCTTTCTGATTTGTGAGGTGAGATGGTAGACATTCCACTTTGTTGAAGCCTGAATCAAGCGGGTAGATGAAAGGAGATGGCTCTGGTCACATCTTGCATGACTAGTAATGGTTGTGAACTTGTGAATCAGGGCCTGCCCATCTCATCTTGCTAGGCAAGCTCCCACCTAAAGGGCAGCCAGGGATGGGAAGAGGGTAAGTGAGAGGAGGTAGGCTCTTTATAAAGGAGGAAGAAAAGCTGGGGGAGAGTAACTCCCCCAATTCACATCTGTTTTTGAGCCATATTTTATATCTTGTAGTTACTTTTTACTACTTTTAACTGTCATACTGGCTTTATAAGTGATTAATCCACTATCTTTACTTTATATATTTAAACTTTACCAGTAAGGTTTATACTTTTATATATTTATTTATGTATTTATTTATTTATTACTAACTCATGCTTTCTTTTCAGCTTAAAGAAGTCCCTTTAACATTCCTTTTAAAACCAGCTTGGTGGTATGGTCATGATGTCCTTTATTTTCCTGTCTGGAAAACTTTATCTCTCCTTGTTTTGAGTGACAAACTTGTCAGTTGTAGTATTCTTGGTTGGAAGGTTTGTCTCTTTCAGTACTTTGAATATATCATGCCACTCCCTTCTGGCCTGTAAAATTTATGCTAAAAAATCTGCTGATAGTCTTAAAAGGGGTTCCTGTGTACATAACAAGCTGTTGGGTTTTTTTTTCTTCTTTCAAGAATATCTCCTTTATTTAAAATGTGTCTAGAGGCCCATCTATACCACCTACAAGAAGACTCACTTCAGATAGGAAGATACACAAATTAAAGTGAAGGGATGGAAAAAGACATTCCATGCAAATGTAAACCAAAGTAGAGCTTGGTTAGTATACTTATACTAGACAAATAGACTTAAAAATGAAGACTGAAATAAGACTTTAAAAAGGCCATTAAATAATGAAAAAGAGGTCAGTTTAACAAGAGGATATAACTTTAGCAAATTTTTGTGTATCCAAGATAGTACCCAAATACATAAAGCAAATATTAATAAAGCTAAAAGGAGAAATAGCAATACAATAATAGTTAGAGGACCTTAGTACCCCTCATCCTTCAACGGCTAGATCATCCAGCCAGAAAGTCAATAGGGAACATCAACTTTCTACAACATATTATATGAGATGAACTTAACATGTCTACAGAACATTCCACCCAAAAGAAATAGATACAATTTATTCTCAAGCACATTTAGAACATACCCAATATAGATAGCATGTTAGGCCACAAAACAAGTCTTAATTTAAGAAGACTAAATCATATCAAGCATATTTTCCAACCACAATCGTATGAAACTAGAAATCATGAGGAAAACTACAAAAACTCACAATGTGGAGATTAAGTTACATGCTACTCAGCAAACAATGTGTTAAAGAAGAACTCAAAAGAGAAATCAAAACTACTTTGAGACAAAAGAAAATGGAAGTACAACATCCCAAAACGTATAGCATGCAGCAAAAGCAATTCTAAGAGGGAAGGTCATACAGGTAAATGCTGACATCAAGAAACACGAATCGTCTCAAATAACCTAATTTTACACTTCAAGGAACTAGAAGAACAAAGTTAGTAGAAGGAAGGAAATAGCAAAGATCAGAGCAAAAGAAAAAATGAAAAAAGACACAGAAGAGATCAATGAAGCTAAGAGCTCATTCTTTGAAAAATAAACAGGCAAACTTTTGCTAGATTCACCATTAAAAAAAAAAAGCATAAATAAAATCGTATGAAGTAGTTACAACTGTTACCACGGAAATACAAAGCACCACATGAAACTACTATAAGCAACTATATAACAACAAATTGAACAACCTAGAAAAAAATGGGTATGTTCCTGGAGACATACTAACTACCAAGATTGGATCATGAAGAATTTAAAAACATGAACATCCTAGGCCTCCCTGGTGGCACAGGGGCTAAAGTCTCAGTGCTATCACGCTATTGCCTGCCCCTGTGGCATGAGTTCGATCCCTGGTCAGGGAGCTAACCTACATGGCACAGCAGACCTCTCTAGTCTCACCTGCCCACTGCTCCACTCAGCATATTTCAGTAGATCCACGTGTTCCACTCCCCACTCTGTCTCTGGTGAATCCTCTCACCCACCACCACCTCTGGCCTATACCCCAATTCTTGTATGCATAAATAAATAAAAATAAATCTTTAAAAAATATAAAAACATGGACATCCTGATTCCTAGTGTAAGGATATTGATTCTGTATTCCAAAGCATCCCAACAAACAACAGTCTAGTACCAGATAGTTTCATTGGTCAATCCACTAAACATTTAATTAATTAATATAAATACTTCTCAAACTCTTCTAAAAAATAGAAGAGACAGGAATACTTCCAAAATTATTGCAGAAGGCCAGCACTATTATCCTGATACCAAAACCAGATAAGAACACAAGGGAAAAAAGCAGGCCAATATCCCTGATGAGCATAGATGTGAAAATACTACAAAGTATGAGCAAACCAAATTCAACAATTTACATTAAAAGGATCACAGGCCTTTATCAACTGGGATTTATTCCATGGATGGTTCTACATCTGCAAATCAGTGTGATACACCACATTAATAAAATGAAGGATAAAAGTCATAATAGTCTCAATAGATGCAGAAAAGTCATTTGACAAAATAAACATCCATTTATGATAAAAACTTTCAGTGAAGTGGGTATAGCAGGAGCATTCCTCAACAAAATAAAGACCATTTAAGACAAGCCATAACTAGCATCATATTCAAAAGACAATAGAAGCTGATAATAGAATAACTGAAAGTGTTTCCTCTGAGATCAGGAAGACAACAAGAATATCCATTTTTACCAATTTTAGTCAACATAGTATAATTGAGGAAGTCCTAGCCAGATCAAAAAGGCAAGAAATAAAAAGCATCCAAATTGAAAAGGAACAAGTAAAACTCACTATTTGCAGATGACATATAGAGCAAACCCTAAAGACTCCAACACAAAAATAATAAAACTAGTAAACAAATTCAGTTAAGTTTCAGTACACAAAATCAATATACAAAAATCGTATTTTATACTCTGAAAGCAAATTATCATAAAGAGACATGAATAAAAAATCCCATTTATAATTGCATCAAAAAGAATGAAATGCTAAAAAGAAAAAGATGCTAGGAGTAAATTTAACCAAGGCAGTGGTAAATTAAAATGATCATACACCATGATCAACTGAGGAAGAATACCTCTACAATAAAAAAAAATATGAGGACCTCCTTGGTGGCACAATGGGTTAAGCGCAGTACTATGAGGCTATCAGCAGCCACTGCAGCACAAGTTCGATACCCAGCCAGGGAGCTTCCCATATGGTACAGCAAACCTCTCCTGTCTTGCCCACTGCTCCCCTCAGCAGTGTACTTCAGTCGAGCCGCCTGTTCTGCTCCCCACTCTGCCTCTGGTGAATCCTCTCACCACCCCACAACTCTGTCCTGCACCCCAGTTCTTGTATGCATAAATAAACAAATCTTAAAAAAATATATGAGATTGATAAATGAACCTAGTAATGTAAAGATATTCCATGCACATGGATTAGAAGACTTAATACTTAAATACTCGTAACACACAAAACAACCTATAGATTCAATGCAATCTATATTAAAATTCTGATAGCATTTTTCAAATAGAACAAAAATTCTGAAATTTGTGTGGAAACACAAAAGACCTCAAATGGTCAAAGCAACCTTGAGAAAGAAAGCTGAAGGTGTCATTCTCCCTGATCAATTTCAAACTGTATTACAATACTATCCATAATCAAAACAGCATAGTGTTAGCATAAGAAGAAAGACTTAGATTCAGTGGAACAGAATGGAAAACCCAGAAATACACGCACACATCTAAGATCAATTAATTTATGATAATGGAGCCAAGAATATACAATGGGGAAAGGATAATCTCTTTAATAAACATGTTAGGAAAACTGGAACACTGTCTCATACCATACACATAAACTAATTCAAAATATGTTAAAGACTTGAACATAAGACCTGAAACCTTTAGACTCCTAAAAGAAAACATAGGCAGGGCCTCCCTAGTGGCCTAGCGGTTAAGTCTCAGCACTATCACCATGATGGTTCACTGTGATGACCTGAATTCGATCCCCAGCCAGGGAGCTAACACACATGGCACAGCAGACCTCTCCTGTCTCTCCCACTGCTCCCCTCAACAGTGTATTTCAGTAAATCTGCCTGTTCTGCTCCCCATTCTGTCTCTAGTGAATCCTTTCACCCCCCTGCACCTTTGGCCTACACCCCAGTTCTTCTACACGAAAAATAAATTAGTAAAATCTTTAAAAAAAAAAAAAGAAAAGAAAATATACATACACAATAAGATCCTTCACACTGATCTTGGTGATGATTTCTTGTATTTGAGACCAAAAGTAAAGGCAACCAAAGGCAAAAATAATCAGGTGGGACAATATCAAACTACAAATCTGCACAGCAAAGGAAACTATCAACAAAATGAAAAGGCAGCCTACCAAATGGGAAAAAATATTCGCAGATCATATCTAACCAGGAGTGAATATGCAAAGCACATATGGAACATACAACTCAATGCCAAAAAAAGAGAAATCTTTAAAAATAAGCGAAGATCTGAATAGACCTTTTTCCAAAGAAGCTATATCATGACCAAACGGGCATATGAAAATGTATTCAACATCATTAAACATCAGGGAAAGAGAAATTAAAATCACAATGACTTATTACCTCACCTGTTAGAATGATTATTAGAAAGACAAGAAATAACAAGTGCCGGTGAAGATGTGGAGAAAAGGGAACTGTTTGTGCTGTTGTTGGGAATATAAATTGGTACAGCCACTATGGAAAAGTTATGATAGTTCCTCAGAAATTAAATATAGAACTAATATATGATCTAGCAATTCCACTTCTGGATATTTACCCAAAGAAAATAAAAACATTAACTTGAAAAGAAATACAAACTCCATGCCCATTGAAATGTTTTCATACACAATAACCAAGACACAGAAGTAACCTGTGTCCACTGGTGAATGAATGGATAAAGGAAATGCATCTACAGTCAATAGTGGACTGCACATTTGACAGTGGTTCCAATAGGATATACCATATAGATGCCATCGAGGTTTGTCCAATTATACTCTAAAGTTATCACATTGACAAAATTCCCTAATGGTGTATTTCTCAGAATATATTCCTATTGGTAAGTAATACATGACTATACACACTGAAGTATTATTCAGGCATTGAAAAGGAGTGAAACCCTGCCATTCCTGACAATATGGATGGAACTTAAGGAAATTAAATCAAGTAAGTCAAAAAAAGAAAAACATCATTTGATATTCCTATTTTGTGGAATCTTTAAAACAAGCAAACAAACAAACGAAAAAAAGACCCACCTCCAAACTTACAGATACAGAGAACAGATAATGATTGCTACAGCTGGGTGAAATGGTGAAAGGAGTTAAATTTTCTGTTATAAAGTCAGTCCTGGGTGTGTTCAGCACGATGACGGAACCTCTTACATAGGTCAACAGTATGTTTTAAGTAGATGTTCAAATTTCTCATGATAAGAAAAAAATTGTGGAACTCGCTGGTGCCTCAAGGGATTAAGTCTCAGCACTATGAAACTATCAGCAGCCACCGCAGCACGAGTTCAATCCCCAGCCAAGGAGCTGACCCACATGGCGTAGACCTCTCCTGCCTAGCCCACTGCTCCCCTCGCCTTTTCTGCTCTCCACTCTGTCTCCGGTGAATCCTCTCACTGTCCCCCCGCCCCCGGCCTACACCACAGCTCTTGTATGCATAAATAAATAATTTTTTTTAAATGTGTAACTGTGTGGTGATGGATGTTACCAAGACTCAAGGTGATCATTTCACCTTTTATAAATATCAAGTCCTTATGTTGTATACCTAAAACCGACATACCTAAAACATCAATAAAAATCTATAAAACAGTAGACATTAAAGAGATTTGTAAAAACATAAGCTAGTAATTCTTCTCACTAAAATAGTTTTAGAATTTTTTTATTAAAAATGTTATTTA